>JANAVB010015199.1:1080520-1138020 GCA_029216955.1 Iris pallida | reverse complement strand
GGCGGAAGCCAACAAAAAAGTCCTACACGGGTTAGGGGACCATCTCCACGTGTCGGGGGTGTTAGTGACCCGCATGTTAGCTACAAGGAGACCGTTGGCCGTCGGCTACCCGAGCCAATCTCTGACCCTCTTACAATTCCATCCGAAACTTTCATCCCAAAGATCCCTAATTTCGTACCCCTGCGGAGTTCGAACGTTGGGCTGGATGGTGTCTGCACCAAGCCACCATTCGAGACAGGCCGATGAGCGCCCGTCGCACTACAGAAAATAGATTAAAGGTTCGGCAGGGTTGCGTCCCCGAGTTATGCGATGCCACGACGCTGAAGATCTATTGTTAGTGACCGCCTCTGACAGATGAGAGAATCTGGAGTATCTAGCTCTCATAAATCTCGTCCATAATGAGCTCTTCGATCGCAACTTCCACCACAGCTTCATGGAGCATGCGTCCACGATATGGGCTAGTCTGTTGAATCCCAGACCTCCTTTTTAGTGGGTTTGGCCATGGTATTCCAACTGGCCCAGTGATGTTTGTCCTTACTGTCGCTATGACCCAGAAGAACTTGACGAATAGGGATTCGAGGGAGTGGAGGACCTTCTTGGTGTTTGCAAAAACAAAAGTTGATCTTTATTTCACAAACTTTGTAAGAAGATTAAAAGAATTCGGGAAAAGTACAACTATAGGAATCCGATCTGAATGACGATCGCTTTATCCCTTGGACGATGTGAACGTTGAAGACGGTAGCCTCTGAAGATTGCAGCAGCACTTTGGCAAGAACTCCTGATCTTTGGTGATGACTTGAATGTGTGTTCTGATCTCTATGTGTGTGTGATAATGAAGACTTGAAACTCTATTTATAGAGTTCTGGAAATAACTAACTTTTAGTTATTCTGAGTTGCGCAGGCTGGATTGCGCAGACTTTAGATTGCGCAAGCAATAAACTGCGCAGACAGTTACTCGATCGTAGACCACCTGTATGTGACGCGTGGTTTTGTTTGATTGAAATGCGCTTGGTCGTGTACAGACGGTTGCCACATGGTGAGTAATTGATGGCATATAGGCCACGTGTAAATTGTCAGTTGTCTTTGTAATCCCCTGAATTTAGGGCTTATTTTTTTTAATTTTATAAATCAATTATTTTGAATAAATATTATTATTTGATTATTATTTAATTTAATGCCCTTTACCGTGACTTGGAATTCTATAGCATCAGGGATGCCAGTCTCTGGAAACTTTCTTCTTGGAGTTTGTAGTAGACGAGATTATCTTCAATTTGATATATCCTGTCCCACTTGAACTCGTTCCCTTGTGCTCTTTTTTCTTCGTGCAAGTTCGGGTCAATATTAGACCATTTAATTATTAATTGAATTCCCACTCTTTTCCTGGATCCTCATACGCACGTTACCGTGACTTTTAATTTAGGAGCACCAGACCAGTCGTTTTCTCAGAACCAACTTGTCATGCTTGATCTACTCGAGACGCTCTTCACCCCTGACCTTCGTGTCCCACTCAGACACTCTATTTTGTGCTCCATTTCCTTTGTACAACTTTCGGTTCAATTTAGGCCAATTAATTATCTACCGTAAAACCTGATTTATTTTCCAATTTAATTTCGAGACCCGACATCGACCCAACCTAGTCGACCCCAAATATGGACATGGCCTCCATGAAGCCTACTACCCGCCTGACACTTGTGTCCCATTTATTTGAGCCCCCACATGCTACTTATTTACCCATGATTATAAATACTTAAAAATAATTTATTATTGCCTCCTGTCCGATTTTGACCCGACCCGGCTCGACCGGACCCGAGCCCGAGCTCCATGTTGCCCTCCATCATGACTGCCCACACCCCACTGATATTTTTCTCTTCTCTAAATATCTCTATACATATACAAATATCTCATTATATATATATATATATATACATATATATATATATATATATATATATATATATATATATATATATAATATCTCTTTCTGTCTCCTTAAACAAATCAATTCCTCTACTCTCTCTCTCACTCAACACACAACCCCCTCACCCCTTGCACCCGACCAGCACACCCCCCATCTCTAACTCTCTCTTTCTCTCTTAATATCTCTCTCTTTTTTATATAATATATACACACACACATATATATTATATACTCTCTCTCTCTCTCACCTCACCCACTCTCTCACCATCACCCCATCACTTCTCTCCCTCTCTCCCCTACCTGGCCGAGAGCAGCAACCCCCCATTATTTTTCTTCTTCATACTTCTTCTTCACTTCTTCTTCTTCTTATTCAAGCACCACCACCATTACCATCACCATACTCAACACCATCACCATGGTCATCTCCACCACTTCTCCACCACCAAACCGCCGCTTCCGCCACCCTCGTCGGACCTCCGCCGCCGACGTGCACCGCCAGCAGCCGCTACCGTGCGCCGCACGCGAGCGCAGCAGTAGCCGCAGCTGCGAGCGCAGCTTGGGCGGCAGCAATGGCTGCCACTGCCGCCGGCCACGCGCCACCGCGCGGCCACCGGCGAGACCCCCCCTAGCGCGCGCACCCTGGGCGACCTCCCCTGTGGCGTCCAACGTCCTCCGGGATACGCCGTCTAGGCGATTTCAGCGTTTTTCTCGGAGTTCCGTCGACGCGCGCGCTGAGGAATTCCAGAATTCGTGCTCCATCGCAGCGACTTCGTACAGATTTTTTGGACAATCCGACCGTTGGATCGACGATTTCTTTGCTCCGTCACAATCTCGGTATATCCACCTTCACTCCTCTCAAATTTCACCCGTTAATTTTTGTCGTTTGATACATCAAAACCGGCCACCAAGTTGACCGTTTAAATTGTGTAATTTTTGGACAGTTTCGTGACGCAAACTTCGCGGGTTCGTATCTTCGTCGTCGCAGCTCCGTTTTGGGCGCCACCAATTCCGGTGCACAGCTGGTATAACCCTCTTCCTGCCCCCTTTAGATTTCATTTCAGTTTGAGCTTGTTAGGTCGGTTGAATTCGACGCCAAAGTTGGTCGTTCGAATTCTTAGTATTGCACTTTTTAAATTCTATTTTTGAACCCGGGACTACGGATTCAATTTCTGACACCACCATTAGACTCGTGGCGTCGTTCTGGCATGTTTTCATATAAAGTTTGCTTGATTTGGAGAACGTGGGCCCTGGCACGTATTTCGGTGCAAAGTGGGTCCCACTTTCTGAGTCAACGGGTCAATTTGAGATCGGCTCATCGGAATCCAATTCTGGATATACCGTTGAGTTCGTATCGTCATTCTGGACTCATTGACATATAATTTGCTAGGTTTTAGTGGACATTGGTTCCGGCACGCATTTTGATGCAAGTCGGATACCAGTATCCGGGTCAACGGGTCATTTTGAGATCGGCTTATCGGAATCCAATTCCGGATATACCGTTGAGTTCGTATCTTCATTCTGGACTCGTTGACATATAATTTGCTGAGTTTTGAGGACATTGGCTCCGACACACTTTTCCGTGCAAATCGGATTTCAATGTCCCGGTCAACGGACCAATTTGAGATCGGGTCAATGGAATCCAATTCTGGATATACCATTGGGTTCGCATCGTCATTCTGGATTCGTGGATATATAATTTGTTAGGTTTTGTGTACTTTTATTTTGGTATATTTTTTGGTGCAAAGTGTGTCCCACGACGGACATCATTTTGGCCCAAAATTACCGTTTTGCCCCTGTGTCCTAATTGGACTTTTGGACAGGCTATTCTAGCTATTTTGACCATTCTTGACACGTTGGTGATGTTAGTTTCATCATCCGACAACATCTGTAGATTTCTTCCCTTTTTGTGTCATCCTATTATTATAATATTTTTTCATTTTGGGTTGTTTTAGGGACCCGTCGATTTCAGTAATTTCTAAATCATTAAAATTCATAAGCTGACCTTGTAGATGTTTATAGAGACTAGCTTTGACCCAGTTGGCCATGGTTGACTACTTTGACTGAACGTCGAAGTAGAGTCAACATTTGACCTAGGTTAGACTAGTTTTGACCTTGGTTGACCACAGTTGACTATTTTGACCAAAAGTCAATCGGAAGTCAACCATAGCCTAAGATTGACCAGAACTTGACCAGTTGACCCAAAGTCAACTGTTAGTCAACGTTAGTCAAGTTTGACCTAGAGTTGACCAGAGTTGACCAATGGACCAAAAGTCAACTGTAAGTCGACCATTGACTTAGATTGACCTAGTTTGATTTGCTTTGATTTGTCTTGACCTAGTTTGACTTAGTATGACTTGATTTTACTTCCAAACCCTTATATTGATACAGTATTTCCACCTATAGGTCCTCGAGGCACTGTTCTTGGACCAGTTGACATATTCCACCAGATCACAGGCGAGTACATTCTCTGATAATATTTCTGTTTTATGATATCGTCTATGTTTCTTGTATTTAGTGTAGATACCTTGTTCTCTTGACACATTATTCACACGGATTGGTATTTCCCTGGATCCCGTCATGAGATATTATTCTTCGCTCTCCTTGGTATATCTTGTGCAAGTCTTTCTTGTTCCTTGTGCATTGTATAGACACGATTCCTGCGAAGGCTAGCTACCCTCTCAGAGAATCGCGTGTCATGATGTGTCATGGTTGGATCCACTATACTGGTCGGGGACGGGGAGTATTAGTGTAGATGTGTGGTCAATACCCGCCTTGTATATCTTGTGAACCTTGTGAATGCCAATCATACACCACACGTATGGTTGGGTAGATCATGACCTTGTGCAGACCCAAGCCGGCCACATGTTGTAGCTAGTACTCACATACTTAGACAGATGATTCTTGATTCTTGTACATGCCATGATCAGTTTTACTTGCCTTATTCTAGCTCTAGATTTACAGCTTACCTTGCCATGATACTCACATGTACATTTCATGATTTCTTGTATATTCTCTCTATCTACTGCTACATGTTCAATATCGTCTGATTAGAACTGTTATTTGAGATTTGTGCTCGTTCCATCCTGACTGGATATGTTGACAAAATTTTAGGAGTGGTTGTGCCCTCAGTATTGGACTTCATGATGTTGCTAGCTGAGATGGATCTCACTATTCTTCTATGTGAGTTGCCTGGTAGTTATCCTTAGTTAGTCTTGTTGTTCCTTCTTTATTTTTCTGTCTTATGATCATTATAGATTCTAGTTGTTCTAGTGATATTATAATTATTTCCTGTCTTATCTTTCTTAGTTTTTGTGATGTGACATGAGTACATTTCTAGTTATAGATCTTTAGATGTTGTAGTTAGTATAGTATACTTGACAGCGTTCTACCGTCGATACCGCGGCGTAGGCTAGGCGTGGCCCACGTATTCGTACCCGTATATCCGGGTGCGGGTCGTGACACATTTTTACTGGTGGCCCATGCAGGCCAGTCTTTGCTATTAATGCGAAGTCGTGGTAGTACTTGAGCTTATCTGTACTACTGCGAGCCTGCCCTAGGATTAAGGTCGAGTCATAGAATATTATAGGATTTTGGTACTCAGTCACATATTAGGAACTCTTGGTAGATTCCAGAGATGATCCCTGGGAATCTTATTTCGAACTTTTCGAAACTTTTTCCATTCATTCATGTCCGTCCTGATTTCTGAAATATTTGTCCGTATCAAACTTTATTCTTTCTTGGAATGAGTTTGTGGACCCCAGAGGAAGGTATAAGTTGAACTTGTATATCATCTAGGTTGTTTCCGTTGTTTCTATTAACTTACCCTTGACTTGTTGTTGAATTTTAAATCTTAATATTTGTTGTCGACCTATGATTTTATTTTGGATAATTCTTTTAAGAATTGAGTTAAGATATCCTGATAAACATATTTGATGGAGACGATGGGAACGATAAATGTCTACTTTACTTATGGAGTTTGGAATTTATCGCAGTCATATTAGCTAGCCTGACAGGGACATGGAGCCTGATTTTGGATATACTATCCTAGTTATGGAATTTAGATTCTCTTGCAGCCATACCAGTTGGCGTGGTAAGGAATCTAGATGACATGATTATAGGGTGTATACCTTAGTTATGGACTCTATCGTTTATTGCAGCTATGCTTATTGGCGTGGCGTAAATTCTGGCAACATGATTTGGGATAGACGTGTATGGTTATCAGGTCGTATCTTAAATTGATTCACTTCTTTTTGACCAAATGATGAGGACAATTCATACCCTTATTTTTTGACTTATCATTCATTTCTTTTCTCATCGTATGATGATTTCCTCATCTTGCCATCATTTCCTTTGACAAGTTTAGCTATGTCTTGATTACACAAATCACATATCTCATATCTACATCCGTCATCTACACTTGGAAACTCTGAATTTTTTTTGAAATTTTTATATCTCAATTGTTTCTTAAATTTCGATACTGTTAAGATTTTGATTCCCTTCTGTCCATGACCAATCAATTTTGGTCGTCTTGTTTATCGTGCCAAAGAGTCTTGGTTGCTGACTAGACTCTAGATGACTTAAAATTCCTTGTGACTTGGGTTCCTTCCTAAATTGTGCTTTTAGGACCTTGATTTCGAATTCATGATTTTATCGTCTTTCATAACTGAACTTGGATCTTGATCGTGCTTATGTGACCTATAATCTGATTTCTATCAAATCTATCTCTCAATCGTGCTATTCTCAAATTTTTCTCTCCATTTGCTTCTCTTAGCCCTGTTTTAGATCATGACTATCCAACTTTGATTTTCATGATCTTGATAATCTTAACCCTCAAATCATGCCAAGTGAACTTAGACTATTTTCGATTTTAATCACGTTCGAACTTGGATCGTATTTCATGATTTTATTAATCATCCTCCTTAATCTTTGATCGGGCCTATAAGATATTGACTTCGATTTTTGTTTTGTGTCTGGAATTTTATCTCAACCATGCCAAACCTTGTTTTGGTCATGGTTAGCTTTTCATCTTGATTGGGCCTATGCGACTTTCGGGTTAATTTCCATCAACCTAAGTCCTACGGATCATCCTGTACTTGAACTTCATTATATCTTCGATTCCCTAAATCGTCTCTAAAATCGTGCCCCAATGACTTGACTTATTCCTGAAATCATGCACATATGATTTTGTTCATATCATGATTCTATCGTGCCAAAATCCATCATCGTGCCTGAACAATTTTGAATCGACTATCTTGATTGTGCAAACTCGTCATTCTTGGATCGTGCCTAAAATATTGCCTAAATCTTCTATCCTACTTTAACCCCCACTACCAACCTTTAATTTCGAGGACAAAATTTTTATAAGGTGGGTAGGATTGTAATCCCCTGAATTTAAGGCTTATTTTTTTCAATTTTATAAATCAATTATTTTGAATAAATATTATTATTTGATTATTATTTAATTTAATGCTCTTTACCGTGACTTGGAATTCTAGAGCATCAGGGATGCCAGTCTCTGGAAACTTTCTTCTTGGAGTTTGTAGTAGACGAGATTATCTTCAATTTGATATATCCTGTCCCACTTGAACTCGTTCCCTTGTGCTCTTTTTGCTTCGCGCAAGTTCGGGTCAATATTAGACCATTTAATTATTAATTGAATTCCCACTCTTTTCCTGGATCCTCATATGCACGTTACCGTGACTTTTAATTTAGGAGCACCAGACCAGTCGTTTTCTCAGAACCAACTTGTCATGCCTGATCTACTCGAGACGCTCTTCATCCCTGACCTTCGTGTCCCACTCAGACACTCCATTTTGTGCTCCATTTCCTTTGCACAACTTTCGGTTCAATTTAGGCCAATTAATTATCTACCGTAAAACCTGATTAATCTTCCAATTTAATTTCGAGACCCGACATCGACCCAACCTAGTCGACCCCAAATATGGACATAGCCTCCATGAAGCCTACTACCCGCCTGACACTTGTGTCCCATTTATTTGAGCCCCCACATGCTACTTATTTACCCATGATTATAATATCTCTTTCTCTCTCCTTAAACAAATCAATTCCTCTACTCTCTCTCTCTCACTCAACACACAACCCCCTCACCCCTTGCACCCGACCAGCACACCCCCCATCTCTAACTCTCTCTTTCTCTCTTAATATCTCTCTCTCTCTTTTTATATAATATATACACACACACACATATATATATTATATACTCTCTCTCTCTCACCTCACCCACTCTCTCACCATCACCCCATCACTTCTCTCCCTCTCTCCCCTACCTGGCCGAGAGCAGCAACCCCCCCATCATTTTTCTTCTTCATACTTCTTCTTCACTTCTTCTTCTTCTTCTTATTCAAGCACCACCACCATTACCATCACCATACTCACCACCATCACCATGGTCATCTCCACCACTTCTCCACTACCAAACCGTCGCTTCTGCCACCCTCGCCGGACCTCCGCCGCCGACGTGCGCCGCCAGCAGCCGCCACCGCGCGCCGTGCGCGAGCGCAGCAGCTCGCAGTAGTAGCCGCAGCTGCAACAGCAGCTTGGGCGGCAGCAATGGCTGCCACTGCCGCCGGCCACGCGCCACCGCGCGGCCACCGGCCACCGGCGAGACCCCCCCCTAGCGCGCGCACCCTGGGCGACCTCTCCTGTGGCGGCCAACGTCCTCCGGGACGCGCCGTCTAGGCGAATTCAGCGTTTTTCTCGGAGTTCCGTCGACGCGCGCGCGGAGGAATTCCAGAATTCGTGCTCCATCGCAGCGACTTCGCACAGCTTTTCTGGACAATCCGACCGTTGGATCGACGATTGCTTTGCTCCGTCACAATCGCGGTATATCCACCTTCACTCCTCTCAAATTTCACCCGTTAATTTCGTCGTTTGATACATCAAAACCGGCCACCAAGTTGACCGTTTAAATTGTATAATTTTTGGACAGTTTCGTGATGCCAACTTCGCGGGTTCGTATCTTCGTCGTCGCAGCTCCGTTTTGCGTGCCACCAGTTCCGGTGCACAGCTGGTATAACCCTCTTCCTGCCCCCTTTAGATTTCATTTCAGTTTGAGCTTGTTAGGTCGGTTGAATTCGACGCCAAAGTTGGCCGTTCAAATTCTTAGTGTTGCACTTGTTAAATTCTATTTTTGAACCCGGGACTCCGGATTCAATTTCTGACACCACCATTAGACTCATCGCGTCGTTCTGGCTTGTTTTCATATAAAGTTTGCTTGATTTGGAGAACGTGGGCCCTGGCACGTATTTCGGTGCAAAGCGGGTCCCACTTTCTGAGTCAACGGGTCAATTTGAGATCGGCTCATCGGAATCAAAATCTGGATATACCGTTGAGTTCGTATTGTCATTCTGGACTCGTTGACATATAATTTGCTAAGTTTTAGTGGACATTGGTTCTAGCACGTATTTCGATGCAAGTCAGATACCAGTATCCGGGTCAACGGGTCATTTTGAGATCGGCTTATCGGAATCCAATTTCGGATATATCGTTGAGTTCGTATCGTCATTCTGGACTCGTTGACATATAATTTGCTGAGTTTTGAGGACATTGGCTTCGACACGCTTTTTCGTGCAAATCGGATTTTAATGTCCCGGTCAACGGACCAATTTGAGATCGGGTCAACGGAATCCAATTCTGGATATACCATTGGGTTCGGATCGTCGTTCTGGATTCGTGGACATATAATTTGTTAGGTTTTGTGCACTTTTATTTTGGCACATTTTTCGGTGCAAAGTGTGTCCCACGGCGGACATCATTTTGGCCCAAAATTACCATTTTGCCCCTGTATCCAAATTGGACTTTTGGACAGACTATTATAGCTATTTTGACCATTCTGGACACGTTGGTGATGTTAGTTTCATCATCCGACAACATCTGTAGATTTCTTCCCTTTTTGTGTCATCCTATTATTATAATATTTTCTCCTTTTGGGTTGTTTTAGGGACCCGTCGATTTCAGTAATTTCTAAATCATTGAAATTCATAAGCTGACCTTGTAGATGTTTATAGAGACTATCTTTGACCCAGTTTGACCTTGGTTGACTACTTTGACTGAACGTCGAAGTAGAGTCAACATTTGACCTAGGTTAGACTAGTTTTGACCTTGGTTGACCACAATTGACTATTTTGACCAAAAGTCAATCGGAAGTCAACCGTAGCCTAAGATTGACCAGAACTTGACCAGTTGACCCAAAGTCAACTGTTAGTCAACGTTAGTCAAGTTTGACCTAGAGTTGACCAGAGTTGACCAATGGACCAAAAGTCAACTGTAAGTCGACCATTGACTTAGATTGACCTAGTTTGATTTGCTTTGATTTGTCTTGACCTAGTTTGACTTAGTATGACTTGATTTTACTTCCAAACCCTTATATTGAGACAGTATTTCCACCTATAGGTCCTCGAGGCACTGTTCTTGGACCAGTTGACATATTCCACCAGATCACAGGCGAGTACATTCTCTGATAATATTTCTGTTTTATGATATCATCTATGTTTCTTGTATTTAGTGTAGATACCTTGTTCTCTTGACACATTATTCACACGGATTGGTATTTCCCTGGATCCCGTCATGAGATATTATTCCTCGCTCTCCTTGGTATATCTTGTGCAAGTCTTTCTTGTTCCTTGTGCATTGTATAGACACGATTCCTGCGAAGGCTAGCTACCCTCTCAGAGAATCGCGTGTCATGATGTGTCATGGTTGGATCCACTATACTGGTCGGAGACGGGGAGTACTAGTGTAGATGTGTGGTCAATACCCGCCTTGTATATTTTGTGAACCTTGTGAATGCCAATCATACACCACACGTATGGTTGGCTAGATCATGACCTTGTGCAGACCCAAGTCGGCCACATATTGTAGCTAGTACTCACACACTTAGACAGATGATTCTTGATTCTTGTACATGCCATGATCAGTTTTACTTGTCTTGTTCTAGCTCTAGATTTACAGCTTACCTTGCCATGATACTCACATGTACATTTTATAATTTCTTGTATATTCTCTCTATCTACTGCTACATGTTCAATATCGTCTGATTAGAACTGTTATTTGAGATTTGTGCTCGTTCCATCCTGACTGGATATGTTGACAAAATTTTAGGAGTAGTTGTGCCCTCAGTATTGGACTTCATGATGTTGCTAGCTGAGGTGGATCTCACTATTCTTCTATGTGAGTTGCCTGGTAGTTATCCTTAGTTAGTCTTGTTGTTCCTTCTTTATTTTCCTGTCTTATGATCATTATAGATTCTAGTTGTTCTAGTGATATTATAATTATTTCCTGTCTAATCTTTCTTAGTATAGTATACTTGACAGCGTTCTACCGCCGATACCGCGGCGTAGGCTGGGCATGGCCTACGTATTCGTACCCGTATATTCGGGTGCGGGTCGTGATAGTCTTGATGAAGTGCGCCACATGAACTGCGCTGGCTTCAGATTACGCTAGGATGGACCGCGCTGTAGAGAGTCTGGCAGATTGCGCTGCATGTACAGCTCTCCTCGAGCGCTGTGCTCCACGATAAACAAACAGTTTCCTCGTTCTCCGAGCTATCAGCTATCAGAAGATCTGATTCTCTGTCAGATAATGATGACGAGGCCACGTCAGCTTGCGCACTTGGATGAGTGCCCAGTTCAGTCTGCACAATTGAGTTGTTGCATAATCTGTCTCCTGCGCAGTTCACTTGAAGGATGCACAATTTGATTTTCATGACTTCTTTGATGGGTGCAACTTGATTTTTAGGACCTACAAGACCCCCTTCAAAGTTTTCGAAGTTTGAAAATATTCAAAGCTTCGAAATACTTTAAATTTTGATTTTAAAATCAAGTTGCGCAAGTAATGACTTGTCTGCGCAATTGGAGGAATCAGCTCCTATTTTTTCGGCACAATCCGAGGCGTCTGTTTACTTTCAAAAAACTATAAATAGTTGTCTTTGTTCTTTCTGTTATTCTTTACTTGTTTCCACTTTGTTCAAGAGAGAAAATTCCCGAGCCCACTCTGACTCTTTTCCTTCTTCTCCGTCGACTTCAATGGCTCCGAAGCGTTCCACCGCCGACAAGGACAAAGCCTCCGCCGAGTCTTCGACTCGGGCTGTGCCGTACATTTCACGACACAAAATCGGTCATCCCGCACTGCAAGGTAGTCGCTCGATCAAAAACCCTTTTTAGTTTTCTTCGACATGATTGAATCTTCAAACCTATCTCTTTTTAGAGATTTGGTTATATTGCGCCGCCCTGTTTAGGGTTTCGGTTGTACAAATCCAATAGTTTTCATTTTTATGAAGACTATTTTTTTGCGCAATCGGTTGGAAAGTACTGGCAAAAGTTAGCGCATTCTATCGGTTTGCGCAAGTCTGTCCAGCACAAACTGTTGCCTTGCGCAAGCTGGTTAGCGCAATCTGATGTCTTGTGCAAGTGAATATGTTGGAGCAACTGGACAGTTTGCGCGTAGAAGCTGTTGTTGCGCAATCTGATATTTTACAGACAGCACAATCTGATGCTTGTACAATTTGCTGATTTTTTGGACAGAATCTTTGATTTTGCATGCACTGAATTCTGTCTTTCTGTTTGATGTAGTTAACATCAGAGAAGACCCAGATTATAAAATCTTTGCAGGGACCCTTGCTGAACCAGAGTTTAAGGAAGATTTGTCCCATGTCATATTTCCCCAATATGCTCGGCCATCTTCCCATCAAGCCATCTTAGTAGCATAGGACAACGAAACTTTATTGAGTCTGATGAATGGGCAGCCTCTGCAGACTGCCGATGCCATTACTCATAAGAAACCCCTGTTTCTATTCGGTGAGGCTCTTGATAAGAGTTCCCAGCCGAGGCCTCGAGTCGAACAAAGACTCTTTCAGAGAGGTGAGAAAAGAATACTGTTGCCAGATATTGCCAGGTGTCTCCCTCTATCCCGTTATGCTCATGCGAGTTACCCCAGGAGGATGGACTGGGATATTACTCCTCTCCAGCAAGCCAGGACAGGAAATATTTGTGTGAAGAAAGGACCGAACCACAAGGACATGTTCTATAGCTTCTCTGAGCGTCATAGCTCCTTGCTCAGGGGATTGAAGCCCGGCTGCATCCCACCAGAGAACTCCTCCTTGCTGCTGCCGGTTAGGACGTCGATCTTTGCGAATAAATTTGCAAAAGTTGAGGGAAGATATCCGGATCAGGACATCCGGTTGACAGGTCTGGTGAACCCAGATAACAAAAGATGGAACTGCATAACCAATTGGATATTGGTTCAGTTCGAAGAGAAGCTCAAAGAAATTGAGCTGTACCAGGCGGTAAACTCTACCGTATATGGATTCTACCCCAACCCTCATCTGTTTCTCGCTTTGGAAGAGAGGTACAATTTTAGGACAGGGACCTTCATGACACCCTGTGGAGAGATTGGACTAGCTCTTCATGAGATGAAGTATATCTCGAGCTTACCAATGGGAGACTTCCCTTATGAAGAATTTGTTCCCACAAATGACGATTTGGACCGACTTCATCGAGAGAATGCTGAGATGGTAGCCGTTTTTGAGGAACTGCTATGCCACTATAAAATTTGCTCCATGTATTATAAGAGTGGTTCTTCCGGCACTTGCTACTCGTCAAAGTGGTTGCCCTATCTCTTCCTCAACCACATCATCGAAAAGAAGACTAAGGATCACGATACGTGCAATCCTACTTTCTTCAAACCACTCAGTCATAGTGAGGTGATAGGACTGATGGAGGAAAACAAGAAAATGGACATCAAAGTTGATGACGAACTTCAATACCCTCCTTTTATGACAGGAGATTTTATTGCGAGTTTTATGAGAATGGGCTATAGGCCCATGTCAAAGGAAGCCCAGCTGGCGGGTTTTCTCACATATTGGCTCCGACGCTTCGTCGTACCTGGAGCGAGCACCGTAGATCGATTCCATCGTGACGTGCTCTTTGCTGCTGTCCGGTTAGTCTTTGGCTACCGGATGGATCTGCTATCGGCGATGACCTGCAGAGTAAATGCTGGTCTTCGTATTTATGTTGAATCTATGCTCAAGGGGAAAAGAGAGAATGGGAACTTCCCTCGGCTGGAGCTGCCCTACACTTATTTGTTCGGATGGTTGCTTCTGCACCATCCGTCATTGATGAACCCTGATATGGGAGCAGTCGGTAGAAGCTTCTTGCGGAGATTCTCAAGGAGCAAATGGATATATACTAGTCTGAAAGATTGCAGACGTGCTTTGAATCTTGGGAAGGGGTGGAATTTCTACTGTGTTGCCCCTCCAACTGGCTATGAACATATGTCAACAAATCTAGTTGATCTTGGGAGACAGCCTTTGGGTCGTGCAGCATTTGATTGGCTGAGGACGATTAGGCCGTCGCACTTGGTTTATAGATTTGAAGATGAATGTTACTTGGAACTATATCTGCCAAGCCGCTTTGCTCGTCAATTCGGCTAGGACCAGTTCCACGTGGGTAATGCCATAACGTGCCTGCAAGGACATGGTGTAACATCCACTTTTCTAAAATGAGGATAATTTTGAACTTTTATAATTTTGATTAATCGATAATAAGATTTAACTCATGTTGTGATTTTTGGTAATTTTTTTATCAATTTAAAACTATTTAAAATGTTGAATTATGATTTTGATGGTTAACTAATTAATCCCTAGTTTTCTAAGCTTAGAGACTAACCATGGGGACCTAACCATGTGATTAGAATGACTATTTACAACTTTTTAGGCTAAGGGTATTTTGGTCATTTTGTGACTTTTGAATTATTTAGGATTTTGATTAATTGGTGAATTTTAGATTATTTTAATAATAATTAAATTGATGTATTATGATTTTGGTCATTTTTTATATTTTAATATTTTGGGAAAATTTTATATTTTTAATATTGTTTTTATTGGATTTGTTTAGTCGGGTTTGAGTTTCGTCTCGTTTCGACTTGTATTGTGACCCGGGTAGCTTGAACTCTAGATGGGACCCAATATTAAGTTAAGCATGGCTCACAAGACCCAACATTAAGTTAGTTAATTAAACTAATTTTTATCATGTTAGAATGGTTAAGTTAGAGACTCAAAACTAGATCATTTTGACCCCAAACTTGAACCTAGTCTAGACTTAACCATATGAGACTAGAGAGGGACAATTAGGACATTTCCCATTAGCCCTAATGGACTCTTTATGGCAGCCATCTTTAGGAGAGAATGATTCATTTCATTCATTACAATCTTGCCTCTTTTATTTTCCTTTTGTTCTTTCCCAATTTTAGAGAGCCTTCCCATTGATTTGATCTCCAAATCAAATCATTCCTTCACCAAACCATCCCTCAATCATTCCCATTCTCCAAGGGAAGCGTGCTACCAAGAATTGGAAGAGGAGAGCAAGGAGGAGTGTCCACTTTGAGGGATCTTCGTATCGGAGCCGTGTCCTAAAGGATTTTATTGGGATTCCACTCCCAATAGGTAAAACCCATCCTCTAAATCGATTTTCTTTGCATATAAATTAGTTTTTAATCCATAGGATCCATCCTCATGCATGTGTCCCATTTAGATTCAAGTTTGAGGCCATTTGGAGCTCTCTTGAGGATTTTAGATATGTGTCTTGTGTCCTACTTGATAGATCCCAAATTAGGACACCCCATGTGTATGTATGTATGATAATAGTTTAAATAGATATTTAAATTCAGTTTTAGAATGGTTAGAGAGTGGATTGATCTTAGTTAGGATAGTTAGAATGAGTTTTATTTGGATACCAATGTTTGTATCCAAGTATTTTGGCCTATATGTGTTCTTTTGTCAAATTCGTCATAATTTTTATCCACGTTTTTATTAACCAAAACAACTTAGAAATATCATAACTTTTAGCTTAGAACTCCGATTTATCTTCCCTTTTTTTAAAAGAACCGTATTGAAGCTAGCTTTCCAAATATATATTTTAATAAGCCAAATTCTTTCTGTAACTTTCTATAGAATTATTTGAGTGTCAGCTGTACGAAAGACGAACGTGTTTCGGTATTTTCGCGATTTCGGGAGCTTCCGAAAACGAAAATGCGATCCGTTTAAAGTTTCGGAAAGCTAACACGAAGGGCTACAACATACTTTAATCCTAGAGTTTAGTAGAGGCCCAATTGGTACAGTATTGGTTTTAAGTAGAAGAGTGACTATACGATATATACATTTTGTGTAACCTATGAGCCTATGTAGTATGGGTATTAAATGAATATAGAGTATGTAATGCATGATATGTTAGATGAATAAAATGATATACATATGATATATATTCTCTTTACATTAATGTATATATATTGTTGAATGGAAGCATGTAGGAATGCAATTAATATAATATATGTAAGCAATGCATAAATGCATGAATGAAAGAATGATATACAATGTATGCATGAAAGTATATAATGAATGCTAGATATGAATGCAAGGTATATATGTAATGATAGATATGAATGCATAATGTATAAATATTGTAATGCAATATATAATGATAGCATGTATGGTAATGTAGAATATATGATGCAAGCATGTATATGTCCACTGTTTTTCCTTTTTCTTACATTTTTCTTCTCTTTCCTTTCCATTTCAGTTTTCCCCCTTTTTTCGCTTCTATTTTTACATGTTATATACAATGTATATAATGTATAGATACATGTAAGTATGTAATATGCATGAATGAATGTCATATATGAATGAATGAATCAATCAAAGGTATAAGTAAAATATAATGCATTGTAATGAATGTTAACATATATAATGTATAAAAGTATGTATGTAAATGTGCATAAATGTATATATCTATGTAACTATGTAAATATGCATGATGTAACATATGCCTATATAAATAAATATGTATATAATGTGGATATGCATGTATGTATGAAGGTATGTATTTATATATATTATCTATTTTATATTATGCATTGTTGTGGTTCACATTGTCTTGTGATTGTGTGAGTGCTAGCCTAGGCTTGGTTAGGCCTAGTGAGACTTGTTAGACTTGTTGGGCTAGGACTTAACCTAGTTGACCTAATTTGACTAGTATGGTTGACTAGAGTTGACCAAGTGTTGACTTTAGTCTAGTTTAACCTAGACATCATGCAGATGCATTGTACATTTCATTTATCATCTCTCGTATACATCTTGACCTGTGTTGCTCTAAATAGGACTCTGTGGCTTCAGTTTGGACCTCTATACCTATCAACTGTTCAGGTTATCAGGCGAGTATATTCTCTAATAGTTCTCTCATTTAATTGTTAATTACTGTACTTCAGTTATAGTTAGTTTTATGTAATTCTCTCTTACAACACGTATGGATATTTCTGAATTCATGTATGCGACACACATACCAAACTTATCTGGCCTCTATTACTGGAATCACTGGAATCATTCTGGAATCTATTTCTGGAATCATCATATTTTGGCTGGACTCATCTCGATTCTCGTATCGAATTCTGGATTCATTTGTATTCCGAGGCGGGGAAATATTGAGTAAGACATGTAGACATACCCCAAATCTGGAATCTTCCAACTGGAATCTACTGGAAGCATAGCCATCTCTCGCCTGATCAGTGAGAGATGTGCCTGATTACCTACAGCCGTTTACATGTCGATCTCAGTATTTTAAAACACACTATTAGAGTATAGCTGGTCTCACCTGGATTCTTGATCACTACCTAGAATCATCTTGTACTTGATTCATCTTGTATTAGATTCATCTCGTACTGGGCTTATAGTAGTTTCACACTTGTTTTGTATTTGCTGTCTGGACTTATTATGTTACTTCAGTTTAGCTAGATTTATTTTACAGTCTTCATTGCCATCATTCTTCTCTTGTTTTAGTTACTTTACTTTTCTTGTATCTTACTGCTTCTCTATATTATCACCTAAATATAAACTGCCATATTCATCAATAAAACTGTCTATAACTGCTTTATAGTTCTCTGTCATTACTTGAGTTTTTTTGATGAGTTGTACTCGTTCCTGTCCTGACTGGACCTGTTGATAAATTTTACAGATAGCTTGGAGGTTGCCTGCTAGCCTAGAGGAGACACAGTAGAGGTTGTATAGATAGTTATTTTAGTTGTCTTGAGTTGTATTTACTTTAAGGATTACTGTACTTGAATTTTAAGATGTTTTTTTGGGTTTGTGTATCTTAGACACTTAGACTTCTATCTGCGATATCTCTTTGTGGATTTCATATTTTATCTATCTCTTATCATGCTCTACCTTAGATGTGATTGAGACTGTATTTGCTATGTCACCTCCATTCGGAGTGTATATACTGTACAGGTACCTTTATATTGTTAGATGTTTGACCTAGGACAGCGTTCTACCGCCGATACTGCGGCGTAGGCTGGACGTACCCACTTCTCGTGTCCTTACTCTAGGGTGCGGGTCATGACACGTTTTTAGTGGTGGCCCATGCAGGTCGAGTTTGTGTAGTGGTATTCGAACTAGAGTACCACTACAGCCTGCAGTAGGATTAGGATATATTTTTGAAGGTACTCAATCACAGTTAGGATCCCTTGAAAGATTCCTGGGATGACCCTTGAGAATCTCATTATAAAATATCTCGAAATTTGATTCTAATAGTTTATATTTATCTTTCTTGGTTAGTTAATGAATTTGATTTTTGGGTATCCATTGTTGATTTAATTTAATTTTTGTCAAGATGAAATTATATGGGCTAGGTCATCTAAGTTATGGAATCTAGTCTTCTACAGTCATATTAGCCAGCATGGTGAGGACATATAGTCTGACTTTGGATATATTTCTCGGGTGTGCGAATTTAAGGTTTTCGCAGCCAAGCTAGCGGCATCGGAAAAATTTTAAATACCATGATTCTAGAGGTATGTGCCTAAGTCGAGGACTTTGTGATTATCGTAGCCTTGCTTACTAGTATGACGAGGATTTAGAGTACCATGATTTTGGATAGACGCATATGATTATCAGATTGTACCTTAAATATTCTTGAACATGTTTTTTCTACTTTTGTTTCAGTCATTCTCAAAAAAAAAAAAGAATTATTGTTTGTTTTGCTTCTCATTATTTAACTTAGGAGTAGCTTTAGCTGTATTATAAACCTTGTGTAACTTCTTACTATGAATTTCTTCTTAATACAATGAATCAATGATTTTGCTAGACCTTATCTTGAATTTGATATTATAGCTCTGGTTTCAAAATGGCTCTTCTTTTAAACAGATAAGCAGAATAGATTTTATCGTTATTTTCTTCTTGCTATTATTCTTGTATTAAATAATAATAATAATAATAAAACTGTCTTGATTACATCAATCACCTACTTTGCAATCTTGGTAGGAATCTAAATATTGGTCTTGATATGGAATTTGATTTTTATATTGGGACATAAGAATATATATAGCGGACACAGACACTTGCCTGATGCGTATGCATGTTACACTTTGATTACCAACCTATCTGAATATATATTAATATGTTGTTGATGTTTAAATTCTCAGAACCCCAGTATTTCTGGTTCTCTGCTTTTTTCAGCTTAAATTCATAATTTAAATATAAATTTCATGTTATTAGTTTTGTTACATCACTGCACATGTATGTTCATACAGGGTTTCAATTCTTAAAGAAATTGGTTGAGTTTTGTGTTTGAAATTGTCAAATCTAAGACCGTGTGCATATTAACCCTTAATACTGGATTTTAAATATTAGTTCAATCTGTTGTTTTAAATGTAATATTTTGAGCTATATACATTATTGTATGTAGGAATATAATGTTAGGTTTCACATTTTATTACATGTTAGGTTGTGATAAACATTGGGTTGGTTTGATGTTCGAAATTCTTCAAAATCCTAAAACTGAATACATGTTAACATTTTTTTTATTGATTGCAGATGTTTAGTTCAATTCCAGATTTAATATGTAATATTTAGAGCTGTATACATTGTCGTATGTAGGGATAGTATGTTAGGGTTTCATCTCCATCATGTTAGGACGTGTTGGGAGCATTGAGTTGGTTGTGATGTTTCAAATCCCTAAAAATCTGAAACTGCATTATGTTAATATTACACTGGTTTAAATGTTAGCTTATTTCAGATTCTTGTATGTAAATGCTGAACTAAAACTGGATTTAACCTTTCAATACTAAGCTATAACCCTGTACAAGGACACACACACCCTAACTTAGTATACACTGCCATATAAACCTAACCCTTCCTCTCTATGTTATGTTCATATATCTATATAGATATATAGAGTTTATGCATACATGTTATAATGTATATATATACATAACTAAATCTCTACCTCTTTACATATATATATATTTGGTTAGCCATGCATGCTATGAGTAAATAAGTTGTGCATTGTAGATTGTTAACCAATATGCCATGAGTAGTGTAACTAGATAGCTATTATTTTGAAACCCAAATCATCATATACACTTTCATGTATATTTCACATACACACACGTCTACTATCTAACCCTATGAACATGTCCACATACACCCATACACACACTAACCACATAACCTTTACATAATGCTAGCTTCTCCCTCTCTAACGCTCTCTCTCTATATATTTATATTGTGATTGGATTTCAATGCAATTGACTTTCATTCTTTAACTTTTGATTTTCATTTTTCTTTGAATAGTACCCCTTCATAGATAATTGGTAGTTATCTTATTTTATTTTATGATAAGTACCAGTTTTTATATAGGATGGTAGACAGCCTTACAGTTTTGATGAGTTGTTATTTCTGTATCTTTTCCAGTTTAACACTCCCGATTGCTTGTATGTTTGATACCCTATGACCTTTTTGGTTAGCATGACTAGTATACCTAGATGAGACTTTCACTACCACCATATGCCATGACCCTGTATGCCATCCTTTTTAATCGTATGATTTAGGTAAGTTCTGAGACCATGATTGTTGGGGACGAGACTCTAGAAAAAGTACGACCATCTTAATTTCGAGGACGAAATTCTTCTAAGGAGGGTAGACTTGTAACACCCACTTTTCTAAAATGAGGGTAATTTTGAACTTTTATAATTTTGATTAATCGATAATAAGATTTAACTCATGTTGTGATTTTTGGTAATTTTTTTATCAATTTAAAACTATTTAAAATGTTGAATTATGATTTTGATGGTTAACTAGTTAATCCCTAGTTTTGCTAAGCTTAGAGACTAACCATGGGGACCTAACCATGTGATTAGAATGACTATTTACAACTTTTTAGGCTAAGGGTATTTTGGTCATTTTGTGACTTTTGAATTATTTAAGATTTTGAGTTTCGTCTCGTTTCGACTTGTATTGTGACCCGGGTAGCTTGAACTCTAGATGGGATCCAATATTAAGTTAAGCATGGCTCACAAGACCCAACATTAAGTTAGTTAAAACTAATTTTTATCATGTTAGAATGGTTAAGTTAGAGACGCAAAACTAGATCATTTTGACCCCAAACTTGAACCTAGTCTAGACTTAACCATATGAGACTAGAGAGGGGCAGTTATGACATTTCCCATTTGTCCTAATGGACTCTTTATGGCAGCCACCTTTAGGAGAGAATGATTCATTTCATTCATTACAATCTTGCCTCTTTTATTTTCCTTTTGTTCTTCCCCAATTTTAGAGAGCCTTCCCATTGATTTGATCTCCAAATCAAATCATTCCTTCACCAAACCTTCCCTCAATCATTCCCATTCTCCAAGGGAAGGGTGCTACCAAGGATTGGAAGAGGAGTGCAAGGAGGAGTGTCCACTTTGAGGGATCTTCGTATCGGAGCCGTGTCCTAAAAGATTTTATTGGGATTCCACTCCCAATAGGTAAAATCCATCCTCTAAATTGATTTTCTTTGCATATAAATTAGTTTTGAATCCGTAGGATCCATCCTCATGCATGTGTCCCATTTAGATTCAAATTTGAGGCCATTTGGAGCTCTCTTGAGGATTTTAGATCTGTATCTTGTGTCCTACTTGATAGATCCCAAATTAGGACACCCCATGTGTATGTATGTATGATAATAGTTTAAATAGATATTTAAATTCAGTTTTAGAATGGTTAGAGAGTGGATTGATCTTAGTTAGGATGGTTAGAATGAGTTTCATTAGGATACCTATGTTTGTATCCAAGTATCTTGGCCTATATGTGTTCTTTTGTCAAATTCGTCATAATTTTCATCCACATTTTTATTAACCAAAGCAACTTAGAAATATCATAACTTTTAGCTTAGAACTCCGATTTATCTTCCATTTTTTTAAAAGAACCGTATCGAAGTTAGCTTTCCAAATATATATTTTAAAAGCCAAATTCTTTCTGTAACTTTCTGTAGAATTATTTGAGTGTCAGCTGTACGAAAGACGAACGTGTTTCGGTATTTTCACGATTTCGGGAGCTTCCGGACACGAAAATGCGATCCGTTTGAAGTTTCGGAAAGCTAACACGAAGGGCTACAACGTACTTTAATCCTAGAGTTTAGTAGAGGCCCAATTGGTACAGTATTAGTTTTAAGTAGAAGAGTGACTATACGATATATGTATTTTGTGTAACCTATGAGCCTATGTAGTATGGGTATTAAATGAATATAGAGTATGTAATGTATGATATGTTAGATGAATAAAATAATATATATATGATATATATTCTCTTTACATTAATGTATATATATTGTTGAATGTAAGCATGTAGGAATGCAATTAATATAATGTATGTAAGCAATGCATAAATGCATGAATGAAAGAATGATATACAATGTATGCATGAAAGTATATAATGAATGCTAGATATGAATGCTAGGTATATATGTAATGATAGATATGAATGCATAATATATAAATATTGTAATACAATATATAATGATAGCATGTATGGTAATGTAGAATATATGATGCAAGCATGTATATGTCCACTGTTTTCCCTTTTCCTTACATTTTCCTTCTCTTTCCTTTCCATTTCAGTTTTCCTCTTTTTTTTTCGCTTCTATTTTTATATGTTATATACAATGTATATAATGTATAGATGCATGTAAGTATGTAATATGCATGAATGAATGTCATATATGAATGAATGAATCAATCAAAGGTATAAGTAAAATATAATGCATTGTAATGAATGTTAACATATATAATGTAATAAAGTATGTATGTAAATGTGCATGAATGTATATATCTATGTAACTATGTAAATATGCATGATGTAACATATGCCTATATAAATAAATATGTATGTAATATGGATATACATGTATGTATGAAGGTATATATTTATATATATTATCTATTTTATATTATGCATTGTTGTGGTTCACATTGTCTTGGATTGTGTGAGTGCTAGCCTAGGCTTGGTTAGGCCTAGTGAGACTTGTTAGACTTGTTGGGTTAGGACTTAACCTAGTTGACCTAATTTGAATAGTATGGTTGACTAGAGTTGACCAAGTGTTGACTTTAGTCTAGTTTGACCTAGACAGCATGCAGATGCATTGTACATTTTATTTATCATCTCTCGTATATATTTTGACCTGTGTTGCTCTAAATAGGACTCTGTGGCTTCAGTTTGGACCTCTATACCTATCAACTGTTCAGGTTATCAGGCGAGTACATTCTCTGATAGTTCTCTTATTTGATTGACAATTACTGTACTTCAGTTATAGTTAGTTTTATGTAATTCTCTGTTACAACACGTATGGATATTTCTAGATTCATGTATGCGACACACATACCAAACTTATCTGGCCTCTATTACTGGAATCACTGGAATCATTCTGGAATCTATTTCTGGAATCATCATATTTTGGCTGGACTCATCTCGATTCTCGTATCGAATTCTGGATTCATTTGTGTTGCGGGGCGGAGAAATATTGAGTAAGACATGTAGACATACCCCAAATCTGGAATCTCCCAACTGAAATCTACTGGAAGCATAGCCATCTCTCGCCTGATCAGTGAGAGATGTGCCTGATTACCTACAGCCGTTTACATGTCGATCTCAGTATTTTAAAACACACTATTAGAGTATAGCTGGTCTCACCTGGATTCTTGATCACTATCTAGAATCATCTTGTACTGGATTCATCTTGTATTAGATTCATCTCGTACTGGACTTATAGTAGTTTTATACTTGTTTTGCATTTGCTGTCTGGACTTATTATGTTACTTCAGTTTAGCTAGATTTATTTTACAGTCTTCATTGCCATCATTCTCCTCTTGTTTTAGTTACTTTACTTTTCTTGTATCTTACTGCTTCTCCATATTATCACCTAAATATAAACTGCCATATTCATCAATAAAACTATCTATAACTGCTTTATAGTTCTCTGTCATTACTTAGGTTTTCTTGATGAGTTGTACTCGTTCCTGTCCTGACTGGACATGTTGATAAATTTTACAGATAGCTTGGAGGTTGCCTGCTAGCCTAGAGGAGACACAATAGAGGTTGTATAGATAGTTATTTTAGTTGTCTTGAGTTGTATTTACTTTATGGATTACTGTACTTGAATTTTAAGATGTTTTTTTGGGTTTGTGTATCTTAGACACTTAGACTTCTATCTGCGGTATCTCTTTGTAGATTTTATATTTTATCTATCTCTTATCATGCTCTACCTTAGATGTGATTAAGACTGTATTTGCTATGTCACCTCCATTCGGAGTGTATATACTGTATAGGTACCTTTATATTGTTAGATGTTTGACCTATGACTGTGTTCTACCGCCGATACTGCAGCGTATGCTGGACGTACCCACTTCTCGTGCCCTTACTCTAGGGTGCGGGTCATGAAACAAGGCTATCTGATTGATGGCGCCAGGGCCTGGGCTTATTACAACGCTCGAGACACAAGAACAGTGTTCTCGATGCCGACCAAGAGTGATCACGGCCCCCGGATGTTATACACATATTCGCTTTTTTACACAGCAGCGAATACATTCGCCAAGAACTTCAGCCTTGTAGATAGCTTCGCGACAGCGATGCAATTGAAGAAGGGAGCAATTGTTATATCAGCTCCAGGTAATGACGAGGAGCATGAGCCAGTGGATGACCCGTTGGAAGCCTCAAGGGAAGCTAACTTCCCTGAGGAGGTCAACGAACCACTGCGAATTTCCTTGAAAGTTGTCAAATCTCCAATCAAGGAGAGAAAGAGAAGGATTGATGAACCTTCTTCTCCGGTTGCAAAGAAGAAACTTATCCTAGATCCATCAGAGAAGGTCACCACCAGGTCACAATCTCGATAACTAGCCGAGTCGACCCAAAGAGAAGAAGCGACTATGCCGACCTCTCTTCCACGGCAGGTCGATGTAGTAGATGTAGAGAGTCCAGAGAGACCTCTACATAGAAAGAAACTGGCCTCCAGAAGATGAAAGAGGGTGGTCACTCCTCTGAGACAAATCTTGTCCTCGGTGGTGGCTAGTGCTGTTGCTGGAATTACCATGTCATCCCCTACACCTGCCTCCGAGCCTAGGCAGGAGACTCCTACTCCAGAGCAGAGGAACGAGGTTGAGCAGAGGGATGAAGCTGAACAGAGAGATGAAGCTGAGCAGAGGGATGACGAAGTTTTGCGATCTCCTTCTCTTGCGGTAGAAACTACCCAGCTTCCTGCTACACCAGGAACACTCCGTAAAGAAGAAGATCGTTTAATGATTGAAGCTCTAAATGATTGCAACTTCGGTCTGCAGGATGATGTCGATCAAGCTGCCGCAGTAACTGCCAGCGAGGAAGCACCAGAAGATAGTATAAGCAATGAAGATACATCAACAGAAGCTGTTGATGATACTTTAAATCCAGAAGAGGACACTGCTGTCCATATATCTTCGAAAGCTGTAGATGACACGCTGAATCCTGAAGAGGATGTTGAGGTACGTGTCCCCAGAAAAGATTGCGGGTGAGGAAGCAGCACCTGAAGAAACTACTCCTACTGCTCCCAAAGGTATTAAGTGAGATTATCAACCTTCTTTTCATAGATTAATGGCTAACATCCATCTTTTTATCCATGCAGAACTTGAATCTTCTCCAGTTCCTCCCGCATGCACAGACATAGTGCCAATAACGGCTATAGCTAGTGGTAGCCGACATTTTTTGGGTGGTTCTGAGGCCGGTAGTAGCCAGACAGTAATGTCTGAGGCTACTTCTGCCAGATTGGAATCTGTGCTAATAAATGACAGAATTGTTGCCGGGGCAAGTGATGGTAAAATTGTCTTTTTCTTTTGATCCTTTTTGATTAGTTGCTAATGACAACAATCGATGATAAGGTTCATTTGATTTTGCAGAAGAACATCTGGGAGGGGCAGCCAGCTCTACGATGTCTCCTCTGTCTGAAGAGCCCTCTACTCAAATGGAAGAAGCTGAATGTCTATCTTCACAGACACCTGCTGCTGCGTCGTCAATGGGAGTAGCCGCTACACCTGGTGCTCTGGCTACTAACCAATTTATCATTAGCTCCTTCAGCAACCTTTTCTTTAATTCTTTGAAACCCTTAGTAGATAGGGTGATAGAGAAAGAAGATGCTGGTTTCTCAACAGTTAGAGGTCCAACCTCCTATTTGATCAATGCCATCCGCAATCAGGGCGACGAAGCTCAGGCCATTTTTCTTGAACATGTACTAGATGAGCTGGAGGCATCGGTTAGAATCTACAAAGAGCTTAATAGGGGGAGATGGAGCTCTTAGTACAAGCTGAATTTGAGAAGATGTCACAAGAAGTTGCAGTCGCGAAGGTTGATCTTCAAGTTCTCTTGGACAATTTCTCTACTAAGTCCGCTGAGTATAATTCCAAAGTAGAAACAATAGCATCTGTTGCTGAAGAGAAGGAGAGGAAAGTTGCTGAGCTGCAAGCAGAATCGGTCCGCCTTCAAGAAGAGCTGAGACTTGTTCAGCTTGTTCTGGAGGATGAGGCCACACAACACCAGGCCGTAGTTCAACAACTGAATGCTCTGACTCAGGAAAGAGATGAGTATGTCGCAACTCATCAAGATGAAATCTCTCGCAGAATAGTAACCATGCCATCTTTCGACGATAAGTCCGGGATAGAGGAAGCTAGGAAGCGAGTGATGGAATCTCGTGAGGAGCGACTGCAATCTTTAAAGCAGCAAATGACCAGCTTGATGACTCCGCCAGCAGAATGAGAAAGACTTTTTGTATCTTCAAATTTTTTTTTGTGATATGTAATGTTGTAATGTCTTCCAATTTTGATGAATAAAAAGATATTTTCTTGGTGGCTCTATTATTTATTGCATATCTTATTCAGATATAAATAATAGCGATAGGAAATATATGCAGAGGTACAAGACATGATATATTTCTTGATTTTGGAAAATAATTATATTCAACTATATCTGCTCAGAGGTAATATGGACATGGCATAATATAATTTATTGAATATCATTATTTTAATAGACAACTTAATCAAAGATGACAAGTTGCTGATATGAACGAAATAGATGATTCGTCAAAACGAGTGAACGAAATGAATGAACAAAATGAATCGTCGGGATGAACGGATGGACCGTCAAATGAATGGGATGAACGGATGAACCGTCAAGTGAATGGATGAACGGGTGAACCGTCAAATGAATGTGATGAACGGGTGAACCGTCGGATGTATGTGATGAACGGGTGAACCGTCAAATGAATGGATGAACGGATGAACCGTCAAATGAATGGATGAACGGGTGAACCGTCGGATGTATGTGATGAACGGGCGAACCGTCGGATGTATGTAATGAACGGGTGTACCGTCGGACGATTGTAATAAATGGGCAGACCGTCAGATGAATGTGTCGCTTCATTGTCTTACGATTCTCTGTCTATAAATAGAACAGAAAATCAGATAGACTGATCACTTTCACTCTTTAACATAAAGATGTCATCTAGAGATGCATCTAAGAAGGCTGAGATTGCCTCAAAGGTTGAAGCGATTACTGAAGAACGTCCAGTCGAGCCGGCCCAGCCAAAGCAGATAGCAGCGGGCGAAGGTTCGTCTGTACCCAAGCCGCCAAAGGACATCTTGGACTTCCTTCTTGAACCAGGGAAGTCTGAAGAAGAAGAGGCCATGAGGATGGCTGCTTGCAAGTTCCTGGTGGGTTCGAGCAAGGATGTTCTTGGTTCTTTTGCCGATCATGTTTTTGAGAAGGACGGCAGTGGTCCTCGTCCCAATTTTGAGAAAGATGATAGTGACCTTCCTTGATATTATGTACTATTATTCATGATGAAATAAAATTGAATTTTATTTATAAACTTGTCTGATGATTACAAGCAATGTCTCTTATATTTATACATAATACTTTTTGAGGAACTTGCCATTGATAGGCATCATTGCAACTCGACCGTCTAGCTCTGTGAGTTGATAGGCTCCATTTGAGAAGACTTTGCTCACGATGTATGGCCCTTCCCACTTTGCATCAAATTTGCCCTTGCTCATGTGAGTCATAGTCATAGGACGTCTGACAGTTAGAACGAGCTCTCCTTTCTGAAAGGCTCTGACTTTGACTTTACGATTGAAGGTCTTTGAGATGCGGGTTTGGTATAACTCAATATGCTGTTGAGCCAATAGCCGCTTCTCATCGAGCGCCTCCAATTCTTGAAGTTGGAGAAGGTCGTTGTTCTCTGTAGTGAGCTCATTGGCGATGGCAATCCTTAAGGACGGAATTTAAAGTTCCAGGGGCAGAACTGCTTCACAGCCGTACACCAAAGAGAAGGGTGTACAGCCTATAGGGTTGCGGACCGTAGTACGGTAGGCCCATAGATATTCTTCAAGCTTTTTACTCCAATTTTGTTTGTTAGTAGACACAAAATTTTTAAGGAGCTTGATGATAGTCTTGTTGAAAGCTTCAGCTAAGCCATTAGCAGCAGGATTGTAAGCTGTCGAAGTGACATTGTCAATCCGATGATCGTCACAGAACCTTGTGAACTTTTGGCTGATGAACTGAGGTCCGCTATCATAGATGATTCGCCGAGGTACACCAAATCTATAGATGACATGATGTTTGACGAAGTTGATAATGCTACTGGTCTTGACTTCAGCCAATGGTATAGCTTCAGCCCATTTGGAGAAGTGGTCGGTTATTGCTAGTATAAACCGATGTCCTCTAGAAGAAGAAGGATTGATAGGACCTATGATGTCCATGCCCCAAGCTTCAAAAGGCCATAAAGCAGCAGTCGGATGAAGGAATTTCGATGGTTGATGAATAAAATCTGCGTGGATTTGACAAGCTCGACATTTTCTCGCATATTCGATGGCATCAGATACCATAGAGGGCCAGTAGTAACCCATGCGTCGGATACGATCCTGTAGTTTAGGACCGGGTTGATGTGCTTCGCAGACACCGTCGTGAGCTTCACGTAATACTTGCTTCGCTTTATCACCAGCAAGACAGCGCAAGAGTAAGCCGTCATAAGTCCGTCGGTAAAGAGTTTTGGTGGTCTGATTGTAGTAGAATCGCAGAGATCGCCGATGAATACTCGTAGCTTCCTTAGGATCTTCAGGGAGTATGTCATGAACTACGAAGTCGATAAAAGGAGTTCTCCAATCTTCACTGATAACATTGGCTTCAGTAAGATTACTGAACTCAATATTACGATTGTTTTCGATGTAGAACAATTCCCGAT
Organism: Iris pallida; assembly: GCA_029216955.1. Classification (NCBI taxonomy): domain Eukaryota; kingdom Viridiplantae; phylum Streptophyta; class Magnoliopsida; order Asparagales; family Iridaceae; genus Iris; species Iris pallida. The sequence continues at coordinate 1,108,528 of JANAVB010015199.1, read as the reverse complement.
TAGAGATAACCACCACCTGCTGTCTCTTGATAGGGATGGCTAAGACTGCTGCAAGATTGGCTAAAGCATCGGCTTCAGTATTTCTAGCTCGACGGACATATTCGATGAAGAAGGCTTTGAATGATGTAGCCATGTTGATTGCCGCTTCATAGTAATACACTAGATCTTGATGGCGAACTTTATAGGTTCCTCTAACCTGGTTAACAACTAGCTTGGAGTCACCATAAACTTCAAGATACTCGACATCCAGTTGTTTAGCTAGCTGAAGGTCGATGAGTAGAGCATTCTATTCTGCCACGTTATTGGAGCAAGGTTCATCTAAGGAGTAGGCTCTTTGGATAGTTGACCCGTCTGGAGAAACAAGGACAACTCCAACTCCTGCAACAATGGCACCATTGGGTCCAATCCTGGATACACCGTCAAAGAATAGACGCTAAGTAGGAAATTCTTCGAAGATCATATTTGATTCCAATGTCTCGTCTGGAATTTTATCATAGAGTTTAGATGTCTCCGGAACAGGATGAGCTGCTAAAAAATCCGCCAGTGCCTGACCTTTGACAAACTTTTGAGGAATATATACCATGTCATATTGGGCTAACAGAATGGCCCATGTAGCCAGCCGAGAATTGAGTGTGCTAGGCTTCTTCATCAGTACCCGAAGAGGATTAACTCGGGATATGACATGAATAGTTTGGCCAATGATGTAATGCCGAGTCTTTTGAACAACAAATATAAGAGCTAGGCATTCTTTTTCGACCGGACTATAACGGTGTTCGGCACCAATCATAGTACGACTGAGATAGTAGATGGCCTGTTCATGACCTTCTTTGTTCGTTTGGGCAAGTAAAGCACCCAATGAATGATCCATAGCACGGACGTACATTAAAAATGGTATGCCTGAAATTGGTGGCACCAAGACTGGTGGATTCATGAGATATCGCTTTATGTCGTCAAATGCTCGTTGACATTCTTTAGTCCAAATGAAAGATACACCCTTCTTCATTAGTTGAATAAATGGTCTGCAGCGTCCAGACAGATTCGAATTGAACCTCCTGATGTACGCAAGTCGACATTGGAATCCTCGTAGCTCTTTTAGGTTGCGTGGAGGACGCATCTCTTGAATGGCTTTGATCTTCTCGGGATCCATGTGTATACCCTTAGAGGTAATGACGAAGCCGAGAAATTTGCCACTAGAGACACCCAAGAATGACTTGGTGGGATTTATTTTGAGTTGGTGTTGGCGCATGAGGTTGAAGATAGTTCTCAAGTCTTGGATATGATCTTCCTTTAGACGACTTTTGACAGCAATATCATCGACATAGCATTCGACAGTCTTGTGCAGATGATCTCGAAAGATGATACTCATGGCTCGTTGGTAAGTTGCACCAGCGTTCTTGAGACCAAATGGCATTACAGTATAGCAGTAGACTCAACGAGGAGTGCGAAAAGAAGTATGTTTTTTATCTTCAAGATTCATCCGAATCTGATTATATCCGGAGAATCCGTCCATGAAAGATATTCGCTCGAACCCACAGGTGTTGTCAATCATGACGTCCGTGATAGGGAGAGGAAATTCATCTTTTGGACAGGCTTCATTAAGATCCCGAAAGTCGATGCAAACTCGAACTTTTTTGGTTTTTTTAGAACTGGAACGACATTGGCTACCCAATCAGGATGTTGTTCTTCTCGGATAAAGCCACACGCGATGAGCTTTTTGACTTCATCGTCGATTGCGTCCATCATTTCTGGCTTGAAATGCCGTTGTTGCTGTTTGACTGGTTTTGTATTTGGCAGGATGTTTAATTTGTAAGTAGCAACTTTGGGATCTAGACCTGGCATGTCTTGATAGCTCCAGGCAAAGACATCAATGTTTTCTTGAATAAAAAGAATTAATTCTTGCTTATCTGCCTCTGGAAGATTCTTGCTGATGAATATTGGACGAGGTGACCTGCTCTCTCCTACATTAATTTGAACTAATTGATCTTCGATAGGAGGTTCTCATTGTTCGAATCGGAGTTCCCATTGGGTATCCATTCGTTGAGCCCAAGGATCTGTTTCGGGTTTTTCTTCAATATCCTCGTCATAGCCTTCTGGAAGTTCGACGGAGACCATGTTGGAAGATACGATCAATCGATGAACTTGACCGATACTGGTGTCAGAATCCCAGGATCTGAAATCAGAAGAGTTAGAGCGCTCCTCACTATCGGATTCGGAGGCTGCTGGAGATAATACCGGAGGTGAAGCATATCCGAGACCTCTTTTGGTCCTGCTGTAATACATCTCCGTCTTTTCTTTTGGAACAGCCGTACGGATAGGAGTTCTTCTACCCTTACGTAGTTGAGGCCATTCTTGAAGTCATAACCCATCTTCCGGATGATGTCTTTTGATTGTTGACTGTAACGACGGAGTTGAAGATGCCATGTATCGTTACTTTTGCTATCATCCGTATAGTTGAATTTTTGTTCTGGTCCTTTACTAAAAAATATCGGACTTTCGCCTTTCTTTCGAGAAGGGACAACAAAGTATGAATCATCTGGGTGTTCAAGTAAGACTTCTGTTTGAAGAGACTGTACAACTTCCATCGTAAATGACTGAAAGCTATCTAACATATCCAAATAGCATTTAGCATGATAAATGATATCAGTATACTGGAAAGTAGATGCTTTTTTATTGATTTGTACATCTGTATTTACAGTAGGACCTTTAGCCTTAGCAGACTTGGTCAGATTGATTACAAGAGGGGGAGAAGAAGAACGTGGAGGAGGATTAGACTTGTTACGACGGAGGTCAATAACAAGCGGCTCAGAGGAGGTGAGCTCCATTTTATCCTTGTAATGAGATAAATCAATAACAAATGGCTCAGAAGAGGTGAGCTGCCTTTTTTCCTTGTTACGACGTAAGTCAATAACAAGTGGCTCAGAAGAGGTGAGCTCCCTTTTATCCTGACCATCATCAGTTGGTTGCTTCTGGACTGGCAAGTGAATAGCCAGTGGTTTGGAGGATTGAGGACGAGAAACACGCCCTTTGACAGGTATGATGAGAGTATCATGGGGCACTACTTCTTGTTCTTCTTCAGTGTCAAGAGACAGTACAACTTTTATGAACTCATCCTTGTACATACGAGCATCGTTGCAGTATGCTTCGACACCTTTGAAAGATAGAGATCAGCAACCTCCTTTTGAACCTCTCCATTGTCATCGACATATTTGAAACATTGATGGAGAGTCGAAGGAACAATGTTATGTTCATGCAGGAATGGTCTCCCCAATAGAGCATTGTAAGAACAACCATGGTTGTCAATGATGTAGAAGGTCACCTTTGTGCGGAGATTGCCTATTTGGAGTTTTAGGAAAATCTTGCCCAGAGGCTCACTCCTTCCCTGATTGAACCCAAGAATGGTGGTGATTGTACTGGAGAGACAATGCACTGGGATCTTTAATGCATCTAACATTGTCTTCGGCATGATGCTGAGGGCAGATCCTGGATCTATCAGAATACGATCAACTTTCATCGAGTCGACATATCCTATATAGTATAGAGGACGGTCATGCCTATTGTCCTCCATCAGCATATCATCCTGTATGAAGGTAATGTTTGGAATTAACTCCAACATACTATGACAATGAAGGCAAGAGACTGGCTCTGCTTTCGACTTTTTCATAAGGGCTAGACAGGTTTCCGCCTGCATGAGAGCTTCACTCAGAGTTTCCCGAGTCTCTTTGGAGAGGCACAAGAGCTCGAAAATTGACAGCCGGGCCGGTGTATTGGCTAGTTGAGCCAAGATATCAAAGTTGTAAGGCTTTTCAAGTCCAGAAGGAGATGACTTCTTCAAAGGTTTGTCAAAACGGACTTGTCGTTTGCCTTTGTCAGCGACTGTCGGCTTGGGAGGAGTAGCCTCTACAACCGGTGAGGATGCAGTAGGAATATCCTCAGTGGAAGCAGGTTGCACTGGAGTAGGCTCAGAAGAAGAAGCAGGATTCTCCTGAGCTTCGGGATATTCCTTTAAATAGGCTTTCCCTGATCTGGTGCCCAGCAGGATTTCCTCGTCAACTATGGGGTCAAAAGACACCATATTGCAGATCTTTGTTTTGCCCTTGGAGCGGTCTTTCTTTTTGGAGGAAGAAGAGGGAACTTCGAACTCTGAAGCAAGATCAGGGTGAATCCACATAATCTCGCCATTGTCAAGAGACAAGGGGACGAGACCTTCACTTTGTGGAGGAGGGAGATTCTCGATCTCAAGAGTAGCTTTGGGGATAGGAATGACACCGTGTTGTACCATCTGCGGAGGGAAGTCACTGAATTGAACTGCGACCATATTCGCGGTAACAGTCTTCTCGTCTTGCTGCAGAGTGACAACACCAGCATTGACTAGCTCCTGAATTTTGCCTTTGATCACATAACATGCTCGAGTGGGATGCCCAATGAACCTATGATAGACACAGTACTTGGGATGATCAGTCTTACCGACTTCATCAGGCTTCTTCGGGTCTGGGAGTTGGAGCTTATTGCTTTTGATTAAGCAATCAAAGATGCTCACGGTGTCATTCTCGTCAAAAGAGTATTCTACTTTCGGACGAGGTTCTCTTGGTGGAGGTGCAGAAGGAGTAGAAGTAGACGTAGGTGGAGCTACGTTGACCGCCAGAGATTCTTTATTCTTCAAGTTGATATTCAAAGTCTCTTTTCCCTTGTGGTTGTTCTGGCGATTGCTACCACCCGATGTCTGATGTTCATCCCGGTCGGGGTTAGACATGTGTACCCCTAGCTGCTTGAATTTGTCAGCACTAACTTCAGCTGCTTTAGCATTGACAATGAAGGATGGCCAGTCTTGGAACTGAGTTGACCCCGTCCACATGCTGATAATAAGCAAAAGGTTTGCCTTGCAGGTGTCGATAGTCACAGCGGCCGGTGTTCCAGGAGGCATTTTTAAAGCTTCCCGACGAAACCTTTCAATGAAACACTCAGCAGTTTCATTGTATCATTGTTTGATTTTATTAAGGGCTGACATGGTTATGTCATTAATCCCCTCATAGAATCGTTCCAAGAAGATCTATTTTAGACCTGAAAAGGAAGTGATACAGCCATCGGACAAGCTCTTGTACCAATCGTATGCCACACCGGCTAAACCGCCGACGAATACTCTGGTAAGAAGAGCGTCATTTGGCTGAAGTTGGACATTCATTACCTCGAAGTGGTTAATGAACTGACTGGGAGAAGTACTGCCATCAAACAGCAAGATTGTTGGGATTTTGTACTTTGGAGGAAATGGAACTTCCTTCCATTCAACTGGGTAAGGTTGTTTGATCCCCAACCTGTGCAAGTTGTCCTTCTTTTTGAAGGCCTCGAATTAAGTACGTAGGGGTTTGACAGCTTCATTGGCATCCTCCAATGATATAGAAGGAGCAGGCTGAATCAGAGTGTTAGGGGGAGGAACAGCATGGTAAGCACTACCCCCAGCACCTGACTGACTGGGTGTAGGTTGAATCTGTACAGGAGGTATTTGAGGAGATGCTACCCCCAGTCCTGCACTAACAGGCACCGACGACGCTATGATCTCAGGATTTGCAGCAGGTACAGTCGGTGGTACTGTATGTTGGGCAACAATAATAGAATGCATACTTGCAACCATTTCGGCCATGGTCTTCAGCTTGTCTTCTAGTGCAGCTATCCTCTGTTCTTGACTTGCTGAACTGGAAGCATCTGGATCTTCAGTGACAACATAAGCTGTCACTTCTCTAGGTATAGTGGAAGATACTGTCTGTTTCGAACTTTCACTATATGCATCATAGTCGGAGAAAGAATCATCTCCTGAGTGAGAAAGAGAAAGATGACCAGAAGGATTTTGAAGATTTCTTTGACCAATTGCATCTCGGCTTCGGGATCGGGTATGTTGGAATACTCCATCAGAAGATTCTTGGAGTAGATCCAAATACCGCTGGCTTGGCTTACGAGGCTTGCCGTGCTTGGAGCACTTTCTACCCCCAATGTCTCTGGAAGGCATGTTGACCGAAGCATACAAAACTTCATCTTCATCTTCTGACATAGGTTCAGAGGTTGCAAAATTCAAACGATCAAACACAGATCGTTTTGTTGTTTGACAGCAACACTTGATGACAATCTTGTGATTACAATGGTGTCCAAGTGGTTGCACTGGAGGTGTTAAGATGTTGTCCCGTTTTTGTTTAAGGTGTTCTCGGAGATCGGGAACAATGATGGGACGAGAAGAAGTTCGAGGGATATGTTCTTTGACAACATTCGGAACATGGTTCCGATTCTTCAAATGTTTTGTCCCTTAAGTGTACAGAGAAATACTCATTTCATTAGCATAGGTGTCCGGATTTTTGATCCTGGAAGTTCGTCTTTGATGCTGATTGGTCTTCGGCATTGGCTGTTTGCGTTTCACCGAAGTTGGTCTACTGAGATAAGTTCTTAGATCAACAAATTCACCCGCAGGGGTTTTCGTCTGAGACTCCAACAATTTTCCCTGTTTTGAACGGAATATCTTGAGAGTTGGAAGATCTTGGAATTCTGCTACCGGAGTAGGCAGAATTCCTCTTTGATCAGTACACCTCCCTTTGGCAAGGAGGAAAGAAGAACTCTTATTGGAGAGAGTCCTGGTACTGATTGGTGCCGGAGCACATTCAGATTGATCTTCTACGGTAAAAATCGAGGAAGACTGAGAAAAGACCAAAGGACCTTTTTCTTTGTTTTGTGGTTAGATAAAGAACGTTTCCCTCTGTTGTCTTCCAATTCGTGAGACGAGGAAGTTTGAGAAAAGACCAACGGGCCTTTTCCTTTGTTATGAGGTGGAGGAGGAATAGTCAAAAGACTACCTCCAGTGGATTGCGCTGGAGCAACAGTGTGCTTGGGAAGAGGAGCAGAGTTTTCCCCTTGCTGCGAGAAGAAGAGAGATTAGCCAAAGGGCTGTCTCTCTTAGACTGCGCTGGTGCAGTTTGCGCAGGGATTGAAGTGGCTGTTGGCGCACTGGCCAGTTGCGCATGAGGAGTTCTGGCAGAAGGTCTTCTGGCCACAGTTCCAGCAGCTTACGCAACAGGAGTCTTGATGCCAGAGTGCTTGAGTTGTACTCTGGTTGCTGGAGTGGGGGACTGCGCAGACAGAGTTGCAGCCAACTGTGCTAGGGGAAGAGGAGTCTTGTACTTTGACAGAGCAGCATAGGAAGTGATTTGTGTACTGGCAATGGGAGCAGCATACTGCGCATGGGAAGTAGCAGCAGACTGCACAACAGAGACAGCAGTCTTGGGAACAGAGACAGTAGACTGCACAGCAGGCTGAGCAGTAGAGGCAGTAGACTGCGTAACAGTCTTGGGGATCCACACTGGGTGAACTTTGCTCGTGGCAGAAGTTGTTGCAGTACGAGGGGTGGTCCTGGAATTGATCATCGCCTCGTAGGCCGTCTGGTTGACCTTTACAACCAGCGTCTTCTGCATCTTCCCGATAGACGCAACGTCACATTGAGTTGTCACTTCCTCGTCGGAGGAGAAAGTCGTCCCCAGCAGAGTCGCCATTTTGTTTACAAAAACAAAAGTTGATCTTTATTTCACAAACTTTGTAAGAAAATTACAAGAATTCTGGGAAAGTACCACTATAGGAATCCGATCTGAATGACGATCGCTTTATCCCTTGGACGATGTGAACGTTGAAGACGGTAGCCTCTGAAGATTGCAGCAGCACTTTGGCAAAAACTCCTGATTTCAGGTGATGACTTGAATGTGTGTTCTGATCTCTATGTGTGTGCGATAATGAAGACTTGAAACTCTATTTATCGAGTTATGGAAATAACTAACTTTTAGTTATTCTGAGTTGTGCAGGCTGGATTGCGTAGACTTTAGATTGCGCAAGCAATGAACTGCGCAAACAGTTACTCGATCGTGGACCACATGTATGTGACGCGTGGCATTGTTTGATTGAAATGTGCTTGGTCGTGTACAGACGGTTGCCACATGGTGAGTAATTGATGGCATGTAGGCCACGTGTAAATTGTCAGTTGTCTTGATGAAGTGCGCCACATGAACTGTACTGGCTTCAGATTGTGCTAGGATAGACCGCGCTGCAGAGAGTCTGGCAAATTGTGCTGCATGTACAGCTGTCCTCGAGCACTGTGCTGCACGATAAACGAACAGTTTTTTTATTCTCCGAGCTGTCAGCTGTCAGAAGATCTGATTCTCTGTCAGATAATAATGACGAAGCCACGTCAGCTTGTGCACTTGGATGAGTGTGCAGTTCAGTCTGCGCAATTGAGTTGTTGTGCAATCTATCTCCTGCACAGTTCACTTGAAGGATGCACAATTTGATTTTCATGACTTCTTTGATTGGTGCAACTTGATTTTTAGGACCTACACTTGGGAGGGGAGCAGACAGCTAGGGTATACAACGGGATAGAAGAAAGAACGTGTTTGATAAGGATCATCTTGCCCCCAGGAGAAAGTGTTGCGTTGTGCCATCCCGTGATCAGTTTGCGGATCTTGTCTACAAGGTGCTCGTAAATGCCCGAGTTCGTCTTACCCTACACCTGCGGGAAACCCAAGTACAGGAAAGACGGGTAGGCCGTGGCGAACGAGGTCATGTTGGAGAGCACCACAGAGCAGGATCTGTCAGCTTTGTGATGGGTATAGATGACGCTCTTATTGTTATTGACGCGCTGATCGGAACATCTGGTGCAACGGGCGAGCGTACTTAGGACCAACTCGATCGATCCGAAGTCTCCAGAGGAGAAGATGAGTACGTCATTCGCGTACACCAGGTGAGTGATAAGTGGACAGCCTGTGGTGGTAAGAAAGTGGTAGAAACCGGGCATTCTGGGCATGCTATTGAGGCTTCTGCTGAGAGCTTCTGCCGTAATAATAAAAATGGTGGAAGAGAGGGGGTCCCCCTGTCTAGCCCTGCGAGTGAATCGGAAGAACCCCGCAGCCTGACCATTGATGACGGTGGAAAACCAAGCGTTGTTGGTAGATCTGAAAATAATGTCTATCCATGATTCGGAGAATCCGAAAGCCCTGAGGACTCAGATCATGAATTACCAGTCCAGACGGTCGTAAGCCTTCTTCATGTCCAGTTTGATGGCGACGTTCCCCCCTCTGGACGGGAACTTCATATATGTGATCATCTCTTGTCCGAGGAGAATATTGTCAGTGATGTTCCGGCCTTTCACGAACCCTCTTTGCTCATCGAAGATGATCTTGGGGAGGAGATTGGACATCCGGTTGGCGACGATCTTAAATATAATCTTGTTGGTGAATGTGCATAAGCTGATAGGACGAAAGTCTTTGAAGGTTTTCGGGTTGTCTTTCTTGGGGATAAGGATGATATTGGCGCAAGAAATAGAATTGGGATATCTCGCCCCTTGGAAAAAGGCTATTGTGGCCTCCAATAAGTCCTATTTTAAGATGTCCCAACAGTTTCTAAAGAAGACAACATTGAAGCCATCTGGCCCCGGTGCACTGTGTTCATTAATGGACCAGACAGCCTCCTTGACCTTCTCCTCCGAAGGAGTAGCCAACAGGGTCTCATTCTCGCTGTCGCTGATGAGGGATGGGATCTCGGACAGGAGCGCAACGTCTTTAATGAGCGGCTCTTTAGAGAAAAGGTTATAGTAGAAGTTTTCTGCCGCCGCATGAATGCAATCTTCGTCGTCCACCAGGGCGCCATTGTTGTCGTATATCCGATGTAATTTTAATTTGTTTCTGCGGCCTTTGACGCATGCATGAAAGAAACTGGTATTTCGGTCACCCTCGGTATCCCAGGTCAATCTGGCTTTTTGCTTCCAGAATTCCGTTTCTACTTTAAGCCAGGATTTGAGAAGAGCTCTGGCAAGGTTGAGTGAGGCGCGGGCAGTCGAAGAGCTGTGAATGGCGAATGCGGACTCAGTGCGAGTGACGTCGTCCCCCGCCACCTTGATAGCCTGGAAGATGTCTCCAAAAGCCTGCTTGCTCCAGGACGTTAAGGCCTTACGAGTGGCTTTTAGTTTAGCTGCCATCCGAACCATTGGATCAAGGATCGAGACAGAGTTTCAAACAGCATGAACGACGTTCTAGAATTGAGGATGATGACGCCAGAAGTCGAGGAAGCGAAAAGCTTTTTTAGTGCTGGTGTGGATGTCGCTGAACCTGATGAGCAGAGGGGAGTGGTCCGATTCCGTGGAGTTAAAATGAGAGAGGTGAGTGATCAGGCCCATGTCGGACCAACTGTCGTTGACCATCGCCCGATCCAAACGGGAGTATTGTCGTCGATGACCCTCCTGCATGTTACACCAGGTGAATGCACTGCTGTGGAAGGGGATGGGGGTTAGGTTTCCTTGGAAGATGAAGTTGTTGAAATCGTCCATCGCAGGCTGAAGGGGAGGGCGTCCCCCGGATTTCTCCTCTCTGCAGGACACCGTGTTGAATTCTCCGATGTAGAGCCACAGGAGGCCTTGATAGTTTAAGGTGGCTTCCAACAGGTCATCCCAAAGAGAACTTCGTTCGGGGATGTCACAACTTCCATAAACGGCGGATAGGATGGAGCGGGACTTGAGGGTCGGATGCTCGACCCACCAAGATAAAGCCTGAGGCGAATCTTTTATGATGCCAAATCTGAATTCTAGCACGAAGAAGATCCAGATGTCATTGCATCCAAAGATGGCATGGGGGAATCCAAGCTTGAGTTGAGTGGCTTTGATTCTTCTTTGGGGGATTTTTGGTTCAATAATGATTAAGAGGTCGATTCGATTGGTTTTCTTGAGGCTCAGGATTCTATTCAGCGTCAGTTTGTTCCCAAGCCCTCTAACGTTCCATGAGATGATGTTAAGCATTTGATGAGGTAGTGGGAGGGGGGAGATTAAGCTTCATGGCGGACCTAGTTTTCATGGCCGTCTGCTGCTTTTGTTTGTTTTTGTTCTTATTCTTTTTGGAGGAGGTTTTTTTGATGGGTGTGATAGTGGACCCGTTGACTCCGATAGCGCCGTTAGCCCCGTTACTGATCTCTGGCCAGGAGGTAATAGACTCATTATCATTATCTTCTAGGGCGTACAGGGGATTGCCACGGTCCAAGAAACCCGCTTCCTTGGCTTGCCAGAACCTGCCGGTGAAAGCGGGATTAGTAATTCCTTCCTCAGGGCACAAGGGACGGTCACTGTCCAGAACAACCCCTTTCTCGGCTTGCCAGAACCTGCCGGTTAAGGTGGGGTTCATGCTGGGTTGTGCGTCCGCTGTTTGAGGGGGGCTTAGAGGCCCAGCATCTGTCGAGGGGGTTATCCTCCCGGAAGCGGGACAGGTTGGAATAGTGACTAGGAATCGGAGGTCAGAGATCTGCTCAGGGCGGTACTCCATCTGATCCTCTCCTGGCTGATGAGGGCGACAGGAGGGAAGAGGGGGAGGGTAAGAATCCTCAGAAGGGGGGAGATAATGTACTCAGAAAGGTTGTGGGTAGAGAAGTTAATTGGCGCGGTGGGAGCACTGTCATTGTTTGGGTGAGGTGTGTGAGGAGGGTGAAGCCGCTCAGCAGAATAGCTAGGCTTAGGGGGATCTGGCTAGACAACGGAAGGGAAGGGCTCTCTGGAGTTATCACGGGCACTGTCAGTAGTGGAGAAAGTGAGAAGAGAAAAGGAGTTGTTGAGTGACATAGCAGGTGGATTATATGGCACGATAGCAGAGTTGGTCACGATGGTTGGACGGGAGTAAGGCATTAGTGCAGTATCTTCCATCAGAAGGGGAGGATTGGGGGGCTGGGTCTGATTCCCAGATTCAGGGTCACGTTGAGCAGCCGGAGCGTGCGGGTTGCGCGGGCTAGGCTTTTAAGCTCTGGGTGGGCCCGGTAACAGTGTTGCTCGGAATGGCCGCTCATCTGGCGGTATTTACAGAAGATGTTGTTGTTATCGTAAACCAGCATTTGGCGGTGTGTTGGTCTCCGAGCTCAATTTTTATGAGTTTGGAAGGATCATTCACGAGGTCTAGCTCCACACATATCTTCGCGTAGTTGTATTTGGAAAGGTTGCAGGTTTCTTCTGCGATAGCAACCAGGGTCCCAAAGGAGCTGGCTATCTGTTTGAGGGCTACCGCGGAGAAGCAAACCAGGGGCAGGTTGGGGTGGGTGATCCATGTGGATATGATTGTCAAGTCGACTTTGGTGTTGAAGTTAGGAGACCATTTGACAATTTTAACGGTTTGAGTACCAATTCTGGAAGTGCCCTTGGCCCGGACTAATGAGTAGTCTGGTTCGGATGACAGGTGTAGGAGCATGTGCTTAGGGTCAAGCGAAGCGACCCGAAAGACTGCAAAGAGACCCCACTTAGCGACTGATTCTATGACAGAGGTGATTTTCGGACATCCGGATCCGAATTTGAGGACAAATGTTTTATTGAAGGGGGTGGATAGGAAGGAAATTTCCAACGCGACGAAGGGGACACGGATGGGGTATCCGGTGGGAGGTGGCGAGAAAACAACGTCTGGAAGCTGAATCTCTGTCGCCGGAGGGGGTAAGTGCTTTCCTTGATCTGGCCGGAGAGCCTCGGCGTAAGAGGGAGCTCTAGGGGGGTCCACCGCACTAGGGATGGACGAGTGAGAGGTGGCTCCGGGTAGGGCTACTGTTCGGGAAAAGCCCGATGTGGTAGGGAGCCCGAGAAAGGTGGAGGAGGAGTGGCTCACGGGGTGCACAAGGGGAAGTAAGGACAGGCCGCCATCGAGGATGTCGTCATCGAAAAGGGTGTCCCCTATCGGTTGAACGGAGGGATTAGGAGGAACGAGAAAGGGACTAGCGATCTCTGAGTCTAGAGGGGACGGCTCCTGCTCGAGAGCAGCTCCTAAAGAGGTAGCCGAGGGAGAGGGGATAGAGATCGCCGGAGCATGCCCGGCACCAAGAGGCACACGGCAGGAGGGAGGGACCGTATAAGATGACGAAGCATCAAGCGTCAAGGGGACGGTAAGGTATGCCCTGCCAACGAGGCCGGGGGGAGGGCAACATTCGCCGGAGGGGAGTGAGAAAGATATCGAGAGCGCCTGGCCAACGAGGTTGGCGCAATGCAGCACGTGCGTCGAGGGACACGGATGACCATCCCTAGACGCGGGGTGCGTCATTGGGGGGCGAGAGAGGCCATCGGCCAAAGGGGACGTCAGTCGTCAAGTGCGCCAGCGTATGGGCAGGACCCATGCCAGACGCTGGGAGCGTCGAATGTGGACACTGGAGAAAGGGGGCGCAGCTCATCGCAGGCACAAAAGGGCTGGAGGGATCAGCGCCTGTCGTCGGTTGCGCCAGCGAGGGGCACACAAGCCCAGGCTTGTGGGGTTATGGGCCCACCACGGTAGCGGCACGAGCCATAGGTTGTGTCAGGGAGATCCCTGCTTGCGCCCTGCTGGGAAGCCCATGAGAGCTGGGCGCAGGCTGGCGAGTTTCGCTAGGCCTGTGCGTCGCATCTCCCGAGGAGGAGAACAGGGGACAGGAGGGGGTTGCGATGCGCACAAGGGGGGAAGGAGCGCCAGACCGGCTCGGCGCGTCACCCGAGGGGGGAAGGGGGTTCGGAAGCCACGGGGACAGGAGAGAGCGCAGGGCGGCTGACCCTCGAGACTCGTGCTGTCCACAGCCACACCGGGCGAGGGGCATGGGGCGCAACCCGTAGGTTGCGCCAGGGGGTAGCCAGGTGGCGACCAGAGAGGAAGCCCGAGGGAGCAATGCGCACAGGGGGGTTGCACCAAAAATGGTCAACATAGCACCCGAGGTGGGGGAAAGGCCACATGTCTGCTGGTGCTTGGGACCTATGCCATGCACATGGGCCTGCACACCACCCGATGGACGCAGACAGAAGGCAGAGGTAGCCGCACGCGTCCGGAGATGCAGCACAAAACTCGAGGCAGGGGCGGCGAAGCGTTTGGGCTACCGGTGCCGGCCGAACCGACAAGGGAAGGGGCGTCCTCAGCCTCACCGGACGAGGGACGGGACGTGCAACCGGTTAGGGGCGCCAGGGGGTTGCCAGGAGTTGCCCAAAGAGGAGGCCCGAGAGTGGGTTGTGCCAACGCGATGCCCGAGGGGGAAAAAGGCCACATGGGGGCACTGGAGCCTCGGGGGAAGGCAAGAGGGAAGGGCAGTTGGCACTCGGGATCCCCGTCTGGCACATGGGCTGGTGCGACACCCAAGGTGCGCAGGACGATGTCGGATGCGATCACTCGCGCACGGGGCTACGGCACGGAGCCCGAAGCAGGGGCTAGTGAGCCAGCTGGGCCAGTGGTGCCGAACACTACGACAGCGGGAGAGGCGACCTCGCTCGGATCAGGCGAGGGTTCTGACCCGATGGGGCAGAGGGTGGCTGGCCGGGCCTCGTACGTCGAGACCTGCACCGGGGGAAACTCGGGCGATAGACAAGCAGGGCGGACGAGCAGCGACACCGGCTGGGGGACGGTGGGCGGGTGGGACCGAACCCACCAACGCCCTAGGAGGGCTAGCTGTTGCTCCATCCAATCGAGAGAGGGGGGAGCGCCGAGGATGGAAGGGAAGGGCGCTGGGGGGTGGCTGCCGCGGAGGCCTTGGTCGGGAGAGATAAGGGTGGCGAAGGCGCCGTCTCCTCCTTCGACTGGAAGACGGGAAGGGTCGGGTGCCGGAAAGGGGCGGGAGGGAAGCATCTCCGACGACCTGCGGCCGGCGCGGGGGCATCGACGAGGAAGGATGAGGGCATTGCGGGGACGGGGAGGGGGTGGAGGAGCCGGGAGAAGAAGGAGGGAGGGAAAAAGCCATATATATATATATATATATATATATATATATATATATATATATATATATATACATATATCGGGCGCCGGAGAGGGGCGGGAGGGAAGCATCTACGACGACCTGCGGCCGGCGCGGGGGCGTCGACGAGGAAGGATGAGGGCATGGCGGGGACGGGGAGGGGGTGGGGGAGCCGGAAGAAGAAGGAGGGAGGGGAAAAAAAGCCATATATATATATATATATATATATATATATATATATATATATATATATATATATATATATATATATATTGGATGAAATCCCCTCCTTTTATTAATCAAGGCTCAAAATGCCGAAGCCTGAAACGTATACAAGGCACAAAATGAGGACGCCTATACAAGAATACCCACGAAAGAAAGGAAGGGGGAACGACACACACTGTCAGAGGGAGCGAAGGAGCGGAGACCAGAATGTGCTCGGGCAGTGGGGGCACAGGGTATTCCGTTTACGGTATTGGCGGTAGACTTCCCGAGTGAGCTGATCAGCAGGGAAAGTGTGACCTTCGTATCTCGCTTTGTTGCGACTCTTCTAAATCACCCACATGGCGGCCGCTGCGACGATCTGGTGCCCGTAGGAGGCGCTGCCCCAATCGTCCGCTAGATCGTGGAAGCGTCCGCCGCTCGGATCAATGCTGAATCACTGGTTGAGGGTCCTCCAAATGCCTTTAGGAAGGATTCCCTGACAAAAGATGTGGTCAATTGTCTCCGTCTGGTGATCAGAACAGCAATTACAGGCTGATGCTAAGCTGATCCCTATGGTGTTAAGGATATCGTCAGTTGGCAATTTCTTGGTAATGGCTCTCCATATGAGGATTGACTACTTCTTAGGGATACAGGTATGCCAATATTGAGCGGTGATATGAGTAGGCTGGCCTATCCCAAGGAGAGAGAATCTAGCCAACCTCACAGAAAATGCACCGGATGCCTCGAGCATCCATCTCCACTCATCATTCGCATGACCGATACTAAGGTCACAAAGACGGACGTAATTCTCCATTTCGGTGCCTCCCCAAGCACGCATTTTATCCCAGTTCCAGTCGCCGTTGTTGTGATTCCACATGTCCTTGATCCTGCAATCTCTCGGGGTTTCCGTGAGGCTGGGGATCAAGCTATCCCCTGGCCATCTCTTCCGGAATGGGTTAGACTCGCCGTAGTCCAGATGGAGCCTGATGGCCTGTTCGGCAAGGTCACGCCCGATGAGGATACGCCGCCAAGCCGCCGAAGATCTGCTATTGGAAGTGGCTTCTGAAGCGTGGGTGTGCTTGAAGTACCCGGCTCGCATGAACCTGGTCCATAAATTCTTGCTCGTTCGGAGATGCCACCACAATTTCATTGAGAAGGCCTTAACGATGTGAGTGAGTTTGGTAAATCCCAGACCCCCTTCCTTAGTCGGCTTAGCCATGGAGTCCCAACTCGCCCAATGATGCTTATCGTGTTCGTTGGAATGCCCCTAAAAGAAGTTACAAAAGATCTGCTCGATCGAGTAAGAACCTTCAAAGGCGGTGAGCAAGCGGCTAGAGTGTGGATAGGAATGGAGGTGAGCACATGATTGATGAGGATCATCTTGCCTCCTGGGGATAAAATGGCATTGTGCCACCTTTCAAGTTTGTTCCTGATTCATATATATACATATATATATATATATATATATATACATACATACATATATATATATATATATATATATATATATATATATATATATATATATATATACTCAAAAAATATATATATATATATATATATATATATATATATATATATATATATATATATATATATATATATACTCCCGGCTGGATAGGGCCCTCACGAACGCCCTATGGCATGGTATGGGGTTCACTAGTAACCTATCCCACCTCAATTCAACTGAATCAGATCACGCTCCCTTGCTGGTAGAACTTAAAAACAATACCAACCCAGTCAAAAGAAACTTCCAATTCTTTGACTTCTGGACCGACCACCCACAATTTCTGGGCATCGTGGCGGAGGCGTGGAATCGTGAGGACTCTCCCAACCCCCTCTCTCGAGTGAGCAACAAGCTTAAAGCTACGAGGAAAGCTCTATCTCATTGGAGCAAACAAGCCTACGGGGACATCTTTCAAGCCGTCCGGGATGCAGAGGACGACGTCACCCGTACCGAAGCCATGTTCGCTGCGGAACGCTCCTTAGCGGCCAAGACAGCCCTGAACCTCACTAAGGCAATGCTCAAATTCAGGCTCAAAGTTGAAACCGAATTCTGGAAGCAGAAAGCGAGGTTGAAATGGGACAACGAAGGGGACAAAAACTCGAAATACTTTCATAACTGCGTCAAAGGTCGTAGACAGAAGCTATCGATTCACCATACCGTTGACGACAACGGGAACATTTTAACAGACCAAAAGAGCATTCAAGCAGTAGCCACTGACTTCTATTCCAAATTATTCTCCAAAGAGACGGTTCACAAAGATAGCTCCTTCCTTGATCAAATCCCCCCCTCATCAATGCTAACGATAACGTCCAATTGGAACGAATCCCCACTGCCCAGAAGGTAAAAGACACAGTTTGGGCTCCGAATGAGCACAATGCTCCCGGCCCAGACGGCTTTTCGGGAGTGTTCTTCCGCACTTGCTGGGATATTATCAAACAAGACATCACAGAAGCGGCGATTGCTTTCTTTGAGGGAGCCATTTACCCCAAAGCTATTTCGAGTGCCAATCTGATCCTAATCCCGAAAAAAGACAACCCAGAATCATTCTGAGACTTTCGCCCCATCAGTCTTTGCACCTTCACCAACAAGATCATCTCTAAGATCATCGCAACTAGAATGGCAGGTATCCTCTCCAAGATCATCTCCGAGGAGCAAAGCGGGTTTGTCCGAGGTAGAAACATCCAGGACAATATAATGCTAGCCCAAGAATTAATCACTTGCATGAAACATCACAGGCTAGATTGGCAATTTATGATCTGGGTATTCAGAGCTTTCGGTTTTGTCGGAGACCTGGACCAACATCATATGGAGATCCATCAGCAACTCATGGTTCTCCACGATCATCAATGGCTAAGCTCAAGGTTTTTTCAAATCCAACCGAGGGGTTAGGCAGGGCGATCCCCTATCTTCTACTGTCTTCATCATTGCAGCAGATGTCCTGAGCAGAAACCTTAACAACATGGTCAACACCCCGAACTTCTAGCACTTTCACACATCCAGCGGATGCCCCATCATAACCCATCTGGCTTTCGCCGACGACTTACTCATTTTCTCCTCCAGGGACGAAGGAGCAGTGGAGGTAGTCCACAACACCCTACAGAGGTACTCTAGATGTTCAGGCCAAAAGATTAATACCTCCAAGAGCATCATCTACACCCACCACAACATAAAGAGAGAACAAGCTATCAATCTCGCCAACTTAACATCATTCGCTGTGGACCATCCTCCGTTCATCTATCTCGGATGCCCTCTTGTATATGGGAGATCCAATGTGGGCATCTTCGAGAACTTGATCACAAGAATCAGGAAGAAACTCAAAGGGTGGCATAAGGCCACTCTATCTCCTGGCGGGAAAATGGTACTCATCAATCACGTGCTCATCTCTATCCCCATCCATACTCTGGCCGCTTGCTCCCCGTCCAAGAAGGTTCTTTCTTCGATCGAACAGATCTTTTGCAATTTCTTTTGGGGACATTGCAACGGCCTTGACAAGCATCACTGGGCTAGCTGGGAATCCATGGCTCACCCGACTAATGAAGGGGGGCTGGGATTTACCAAACTCACCAACTTCATTAAAGACTTCTCGATGAAATTATGGTGGAAAGTTCGCACAAGCAACAACTTATGGACCAGGTTTTTGAAGGCCAGGTACTTCAAGCACATCCACCCTTCAATGGCCATTTCCAACAGCAGATCCTCAGCGGCGTGGCATCGTATCCTTATCGGGAGAGACCTAGCCGAGCCAGCCATAAGACTCCAATTGGGGACGGGCGGCTCGAATCCATTCCTAGAGAGATGGGTTGGGGATAGCATGATCCCGAATATCATGGAGACCCCGAGAAATAGCAGGATTAGCGACCTGTGGAACCCCACTATCGACGACTGGAACTGGGACAAAATAAGGGTATGGTCCGGTAACGAAATGGAGGAGAGTATCCGCTCGCTCGGATTAAGTATCAGCGGAGAGGCCGACGCACTGAATTGATCTCTTGAGGCTTCGGAGGAATTTTCGATACGGTCGGTGAGATCCACCGTCCAGGGAACTAGGCAACCATACCACACCAGCGCCCACTATTGGCAATCATGCATCCCTAAGAAGTGGTCCTTCCTAATGTGGAGAGTCATTAGAAAGAAACTGCCCACTGATGATATCCTTAACACCATTGGCATCAGCTTAGCATCAGCCTGCTTGTGCTGTTCCGAGCCTCAGATGGAAACCATTAACCACATCTTCTGTCAGGGGAGCCTCGCTAGCAGAATCTGGAGATCCCTGAATCAGCTCTACAGTATTGAGCCGGGGGGCTGACGCTTCAACGATCTCGTGGCCTCCTGGGGATAGCTTCCCACGGCCACCAGATCGTCCCAGCTGCCGCTACGTGGGCGATATGGAAGAACCGTAACAAGGCGAGATACGAAGGTCACCAATACTCGGCTGACCAACTATTTCGGGAAATCCTTCGCCAATGCCGTAAAAGGAGCTCGGGCTGCTCCCACAATCCGAGATCATTTTGGTCCTCGCTCAACCCCTAGCTAGTGGAGGTTGAGCTATTTTCCCCCTCTTCTCCCTTTTGGTTGGTATACTTGTATAGGCGTATTCTTTTTGTGCCTTGTATACGTTTGTTGGCTTCGACATTTTGAGCCTTCATTAATAAAATGAGGAGGGATTTCTTAAATATATATATATATATATATATATATATATATATATATATATATATCCAACCAAGTGATACGTTGAATTCAAGTAAGACTTGAGGAATGGAAAAGTGTCGAGGATTTTGAAATCGTGTTTTAAAGGAAAGATTGATGGTAGTGCGAGCCTGGCACGGATTGAAGAAATACAAAGGCGATATATATATATATATATATATATATATATATATATATATATATATATATATATATATATATATATATATATATATATATATGTTTCTTTTTGTCGGCTTGCCTAGCCGTTTCTTTTCTTTTGTCAGCGCTTGCCGCTCCTCTTGTATAGGATTTAACATTTTGCGCCTGATACATCAATAAAATTGCCCCTTCTCTTAAATATATATATATATATATATATATATATATATATATATATATATATATATCCAACCAAGTGATATGTTAAATTCAAGTAAGACTTAAGGAATGGAAAAGTGTCGAAGATTTTGAAATCGTGTTTTAAAGGAATGATTGATGGTAGTGCAAGCATGGCTCGGATTGAAGAAATGCAAAGGCGAAGTGTGTACGAGAGTCTTTGAATCAAAGTGATAAGTCGATGAGTAAGTACTCAGTTAGTTTCGAGGACGAAACTTTTTCTGAGTGGTGTATGATGTAGTGCCCCGTCCCGCTCAGTCATTCGGAGGAATCGAAATGACGACGGCGTTCGGACTTAGCCACACAACGGCTTATTCGAAGACTCGCTCAGGTGGGTGGCTTCGGTGAACTTGCCTCAGCTTGGCCTTCACACTAATAAAATAAAAGTTTTTAAATGCACAAGTAGGCTTGATAATAAAAGAGATGCATCCATATAGCTAAGGGAATAATCCCAACTTGGGTCAGACTGAGCTAAAATATGGAAAGGTCCTACGGTCGTCTTAGAAGTTTGCTCTGCGTACTTTCAAAATGACACTCGGCCCTTCGTCCCGTGGCTTGGGAGAAGGAAAGCTGGTTTAAGTTGCCACGAAGTTAAGAACTTAGCCTAAGTCATAAGCGTCACCCGCATGAATGCTTGATAAAGCATGCACGGTCCCATCGTCCAAGGCTTGACATTGCCTTGCTCGTCCCAAGGGTTAAGTTATAGTGCACGTCTTGTGGCGTAAGTCTAGGCACCCAAAGAACTTGGTTGTTCAAGTCGAACGCGTGCACGGCACGTTCTTTCGATGCAAGGCTTGGCATAGCCTTTACTAGTTAAGTCATTGCATGAATAAGTTAGACAAGAGTTTGGCTGGGCTATCGAAGTCATAGCAAGCAATGTCTCCTGTTGTCTGCGGTTGTCAAGTCACATAGCCCCACGATCTCAAGGCTCGTCATATAAAGTATATGACTTGAGCGATAGTGTCGCCTAGAGAACAAGGTCTGTCTAAGGCACAAGCCACGGTTGGTTTAGGGAAAAGCATATCACGAACAAAGAAACACGTTATGTTTAAGTTAAGATGGAAGACTACTTAGTAGTCGTTCGCTGGATTTCAAAGGGTAGAAGTTCATGCGACCGGTTATCGCCGAGATCGATCCCGCTAATTGGGAGTATCGATAAGGAAGTACACGAGAACGGTCCCACTACTTGGGAGTCTCGATAAAGAAGTATACGAGATCGGTTCCACTACTTGGGAGTCTCGATAAGGAAGTACACGAGATCGGTCCCACTACTTGGGAGTCTCGATAGGAAGTTGGAAAGCATGGTCATGATTAATGAAGGACTTGGTAGATCTAGTTGAGTCTTGTATGGTCATTGGACAACTTGCGCGCAAGGGGAATTCCTTGAACGATTCTGAGGTACCCAGTTCGTGTCGGCCTAGGAGGAATTACAGATATTGTACGGCCTTCATCGACGGTACGACTCGATTGAAGTGAACCGTTACAATATAGGTTACGGGTCATTCGGTGGGAGCTCGTACCTCGCATACGAATGGTCACCCTATGAATAGATCCAGTATAGCTTGATATTGCTAGTGACCACTCATATAGATGTTTTGGCATAAGCACGGCTATCCGCGTGTATGCCCTTAGATTGCGTCGAATACTAGCAAGTTACGTATTGGGTTAACAAGGCGTACTGATAGCAAGCGCTAACCTTGAATTAGCGCGGGCTAGGCGTGCACGGTTGTAACACCATTCTGGAGCCTAAGATTTGGCTATAGCGAGGACACGTGCTTCAGCATAAACGCGGCATCGTCATCGAGTCATCTCGAGTTAAGTCAGGAAGGGCCGTAAGACAAGTTGGTTAAGTCTGGTTGATCCTTGGGAGGCACGGCCTCGATCTTAAGGCACGAGCAAGTTTATTGGCACGACCAGCACGAGTCGTCCCCTTGACGTCATTGGCACGAAAATAGTCTAGAGGCACATAAAAATAAATGAAAGTCTTGGCACGGTCGAGTTTGCATAAGTTTCTACTTGGCGAGGTACTGCCTCAAATATATTGTAGCCACGAATAGAGTACGACCCTGTCGTTGTGTTGCCAAGTATAGGCCAATGCGTCTTTGTCCTAAAATTGATCCTAAGGTAAGACTAGAAAGACAATCAAAAAGGGATTAAGCTGTACAAAGTAAATGAACGTATCGGTTTTGTATGGGTGGGCGCGGAGCTCACTCCACCAGTACAGTTGAGTACTGACACCCACACATTTTTCATATACAGGCACAGGTAGAAGCCCGATGGCTCGGAGCTCGCTTGGATGCGTCGAGACATAGAGTCCCTTAGCGTTTAGAGGCGTACGGCCGCATGGAGTCAGAAATTATACGAGACATAATGTATGGACATTGCCATTTAGAAGAATCTGTCACTCGTTGCCTTGAAGCTTGTATTGAGAAATGAGATAGAGCAAAGTAACTTGTAATATGAGAGAAAAGTGAGCTTGAGAGACTTGTTATTTGGCCTCGTACCCACATTGTAATTGTAGAAGCATGGAAAATATTGCTTTTAGTCCCACATCGGAAAGGAGAAAAAAAAGGGCTCACTCCATTCTATAAATAGAGCCCCCTTGCCTCCTTTGAAAAGGGCACCAACTCTCTTCCCTCCTTCCAACTTGGACTCTTCCTACTATGCACCTTCGAGTGCTAAGTCGAAGAAGTCTAGGGCAGTACGGGCTCAACAAGCCCAGTCAACTATCCAAACTACTGACCATCAGAGAGTCCCGCTAACTGTCATACGGGCCTCTGATGGATAGTTGTACAGAACCGCCCGTGTCCAGCCCCCGACGGAAAACGGACAGGATGGTTCTCAAAAGTCTCCCTACTAGCCTCAGATCAGGGAGCAAATATGGTGCCAACACACTCGTGTGCTCGGGATACCCGGGCCCACAAAACGAGTGTAAAGGTTGACTGAGATGTCCTTGACTTGCGAGATGTGATCCTTCACAAGCGCAAAGAAAGAAGAGGATTCTCTATGCAGCCCGGAAATCAACATGGAGCTTCATGCGGCCCAAAACCCAGGAATCTTCATACGGCTCACAAAACCCAGGAAGCTTCATGCGGTTCAGAAACTTCATGCGGCTCAGAAACGTCATGCGGCCCAGAAACTTCATGCGGCCCAGAAGCTTCATGCGGTTCAGAAGCTTCATACGGTTCAGAAATCGCATGCGGTCAGGAAATCAGTCCCATGCGGCTCATAGCTGAAGGAGCCTTCATGCGGCTCAACAAGGCTCGAGAGCTTTATGCGGCTCAAGAAAGATGAAGGTGAAGCCACGTGGCCTCATGCAGCGGGCCATAAATGCTCTGAGTAGATGGCTCATTAATTACCCTAACACAGTGGCAGCTCTGACAATGACGGATTGACAGCTCTGACATAAAGTTGCAATAATGACTCTGACAGAATGGCGTGTTCCTAGGGAAACGAAGAAAATCTTTGTTACAGCTGGCACGATCTACCGACCCCGAAGCTCCCCATGCGGCTGCCATGCTCATGCGGCTGCCTCTCTCATGCGGCTGCCATCTTCATGCGGCTGCCACTCTCATGCGGCTCGGATTGTGGGATCCACCCTATGCGGTTCAGTTGGAAGCCATCCTCATACGGCTCAGATATCGGAGGCCATACCTATGCGGCTGTCACCTTTATGTGGTTCAAATCCTGAGAAGACAGCCTCATACGGCTCTGCCAGATGAAACACGTGACGGTCCTCGCAATATCGGAGACACGTGGCGTTCTTATCTCCTTCGGAGTTATGGCTGCTAACAAATCATAACAAACTCAGATTTGTTACAATCATCATAATTACCTCAAATCAAATCAGATCAGATAAATCAAACACGTGGCAGGAGATCCGAGCCTATCATCACAAATTATGAAAATTTATGACAATCAACATTAATTGCCCATAGGATTTGGTGCAAGCCACATTAATTGCCCAGATTCGTTGCAATCAAAATTAATAGTCCAGATGATTGGCCGCCGACTTTTTAAGAGGGAATCATTGTAAACCCTAATGATCACACCCCCACTCCTATAAATAGCAAGGTACTATTCTCTTACAAAGAAAGAGAGGAGAGAGACAAAAAAGGACGGAGACAGACGCATACAGAGAGAGATACGCAGAGAAGCACATACGGAGAGAAAAAAGTAGAGCATTTCTTCGTCGGAGCCAAGGCTACGTCCGATCGTCCAAGGAGTAAGGCAGAGCTGCCGTCGCTTTCCCGAGCCTCTATCGTCACCCCCCAGAATCAAAAATAAACAATTGTACTTAGATTGTTGTACCTAGGTTTTCGTCCCTAGGCTTTCTTTGTACGAGCGAGTTTATATTATGAGTCTAAGTTTAGTCCTCCTATATTAATTGTTCTGTACTTTTACAATCAATAGCAAACACGATGGCGACTCTGCTGGGGACAAACTTCTCTACGGCTGAGAAGTTGGTGACGCAATCGGATGCAGCCAAACTTGGCTCCACACAACAGAAGATGGTCGTCCGCTTCGACCAACAGGCATTTGAAGAAATGCTCTCCGACGGGAGCGCTGGCCCGGTCCAGAAGCGAACCCGCACAAGGAAAGCTCGCAGGGAGTGGAGGCCAAAATTATTTGCTCCTTCCCAAGCTCTAGACGGAGTACTCTCTGCTGCCCAAGACGGCGAAGGCAACTCTCATGCGGCCCCACTTCAAGCCATAGAGGACTCTGCTGTCCCCAAGTTCGGCAGAGGAAAGTACTACGATGCTGGACTTGTAGGGGCAAAGAGTGATTCTATGTGCTCCAGAAAGAAGCCGAACAAAGGCACTAGCCGCAGGCTAAACACTCATGCGGCCAAGATTGCCAGCCGCATCCATGATGTCCATGCGTTCGAAACTGCCAGCCGGATGTAGAATACCCATACGGCCAAGATTTCCAGCCACATGGAGAAGACTTATGCGGCCGAGACTTTCAGCCGCATGAAGAAAGTCTATGCGGCTACGATTGCCAGCCGCATGAAGACTGTTGATTCCAGCCGTACGCTGTCTGCTCCACGCGGCTCAGTCTTCGATCGCCTCTCCTATGGTCCTGATCTCTCATACTCCCGAGAAAATATGTCTGACTCTCTGCAGCACCACTTAGACTCTTCCTACTATGTGCCCTCACGCACTAGAGTGAAGAAGTCTAGGGCAGCGCGAGCTTGGCGAGTTCAGTCCGCTGTCCCGACCTCTGACCATCCGAGCGTTCCATATACTGTTATGCGGGCCGCTGATGGGAAGTTGTACAGAACCACTCGAGTCCATCCCCCGGCGGCAAACGAACAGAGTGGTTCCCAAAGTCTCCCAAAATTCAGGGAGCAAACATGGTCGTTCCAGACCCATCTGACTTGCGTGAGGTTATCCTCCACAAGCGCAAGAAAAGAGAAGAGGCCTCGGTGTACAAAGAGTCCTCCCACGAACGTCACTGTACCCAAGTCATCGTCAACTGCTGTTGCAATAATGCGATGGTACGAGAAGACCGACAGTCCGTCTTCCAAAGATTACAACAGCCGAGCTCAGGGGATGAGGCGCCTCCCGTTGTCTCCTGCAACTCTACTCAGAAAATCCCTGCCGATGGGAGAGGAAAGAAGATAAACGTTTCCAGCCCGAAGATTCCAACTACTATGGCTAAGAAACTGTCATCTAAACGGTTGTCCACCACCGAAGTTTTCTAAGGTACCCGTTCGAAGACGAAATCTGCTACAGTGGGAGATTCATCATCCATATCACTGGGGGTCGCTGGAACTGGGGGTAGCACTCCTCTGAACATCTACGATAATTCGATGTTCCAAGGAGACGAGCCCAGGGAAATAACTCTCCCATCAGATACAGCAGGTGCAGACGTCCCCGAGGACGTCCACGACTCTCAAGATGAAGCAAGCTCTGAAGCCGGGGGTACTATCCCTTCTAAATTCGAACCAGAGGAGAACATTCCCATATACCCCGATGACTTCTCTGTACAAGGATATGACTCAGAGGGCACGTCCTCTACCGTTCCTTCCATCTCTCTTCATGTGAAAATGGTATTCATGACTGACAGCAACCAAGAAGGTTCCACTAATCGCCAACACATCGACACTCTGGAGGCCATACTACATGCTTTGGTCAAATATGTAGACGAGATCAAAGCAGCCTTTCCAACTCTGCAAGAAAGAACGCCTGGCCAAACAAGCTTGGGTCCCGCGGTCAATACGGACTCGAACTCAGCTGCACCAAACCCGGGCGATAGTCCTCCTGAAATATCAGCTCCTACCGCTGCAGACGAGGCCATGGAGGCAAGAAGAGAGGTCCAGGAGCTCCGGGCCATGTTTTATGCCTGAGAAAATTGCCAAGACCTCAGGATACGACAACCGTATCCCGCTGTGTGGAGATGTTCCCTTCCCACCAAAATATAAACCATTCCACATCAATCCATATGATGGGAAGACATCTGCAAGTCGATACATCACTTACTTCGAGGTCACTACCGACCACCTGCCCCATGACGATGCCATCCTTACACGATTATTCATCGGGGCATTGGAAGGGGTCGCCTTCGACTGGTACCGCAACCTGCCAGACAACTGCATCCACTCCTTTGCCAGCTTCAAGCGCATGTTCTTGGAGAGATTCTACGAAGTAGTACAAGACGTGACGATGTCCACCCTTATAGACGTTGTCCAGGGAGAAAAGGAGCTGACAATGAACTTTATCGAGCGGTTTCGTCAAACCGTAATGAAGTTGCCTTCCGGTAACCACGATTCCTCCTTGATTGAAATTTGCCAAAAGAGACTGCTTTCCACAATCAGCCTCTGGATGGGCGAAAGTCAGTTTAAGGATTGGAAGACTTTCATTATCAACGCCACTAGCGCAGAAGACAAGTTAAAGAAAGCTCGCCAACTGGGATTGCACATCTCAGAAGGAGAGGACAAGGGCAAACGCCCTAATACCAACAAACAACAACGACAAGTTCCTCAAGAAGTACTATGTCTAAACGACACCTTCCAACTATCTCTCGGATTGTGAGTCATATACCCGCAGGTATCGCTGAACTTACACTTCGACTTCAAATCTCCCAGATTGTTGAGTTATATACCCTTTGGTACCACTGAACTTACAGTCTGCCTCCAAATATCTCAGATTGTTGAGTTATGTACCCCCTGGTACCGCTGAACCCACAGTCTGCCTCAAAATATCTTAGATTGTTGAGTTATGTACCCCCTGGTACCGCTGAACCCACAGTCTGCCTCAAAATATTTGGATTGTTGAGTTATGTACCCCTGGTACCGCTGAACTCACATTCGACCTCCAAACATCTTAGATTATCGAGTCATATACCCCTTGGTACCACTGAACTCACCTACATTCATCCTTAAAATATCCCAGATTATAGAGTTATGTACCCTCTGGTACCACTGAACTTATATTCTGCTTCCGAACATTTCAGATAGTTGAGTTATATACCCTGTAGTACCGCTGAACTCACATTCTGCCTCTAAATCTTCCAGATTGTTGAGTTATGTACCCGCAGGTACCATTGAACTCCCATCCTGGTCAATCTATATCGCATCTTTTGGGTAGTAAGTCATGTATGATTATACCTCTGAACTTTCTTCCTAAAAGGAGCTCATTCCTCATGATCCACTACCCGCACTTCCAGTGCACAAAAAGGGTAACAAATCCACAAATTTCCTAAGACAACCATGTCGATGCTACTCTGAGTTGTTTCACTTCCATCAAAAACAAATCGCCCCTTCACATAGAACTTCCATGTCCTCATTACCTCTGAGTTGTTCTGTTTACGCCTTCATGGAGCCCACTCCTGCCATGTCCTCATTACCTCTGAGTGGGAAGGCTCCATCGAAGAAACCCTCATATTTACCACGTCCTCATTACCTCTGAGTAAGTATGTTGGTTCTCTCTCGACTTATTATCCGTACGTCAAAAAAAACCCAGGGTACGCCAAGGATAATAGGCCCACAAATGTCC